>PVKE010004559.1:0-24179 GCA_004027555.1 Craseonycteris thonglongyai | reverse complement strand
ATGAAACTTCAGAAAAAGAAATGAAGAAAATAATACCTTTTGTAATTGCAACAAAAAGAATAAAACATCTAAGAATACCGTATTTTCCAGCGTATAAGACGACCGGGCGTATAAGACGACCCCCTAAATTTTACAGTTAAAACATAGGTTTAGGCTTATATTCGGTAGTCTTATACAGCGAATATAGGCCTAAACCTATGTTTTAACTGTAAAATTAGGGGGTCGTCTTATATGCCGGAAAATACGGTAAACTTAAAAAAGGATGTGAGGGGAAGCTGGGATGGCTCAGCGGGTTGAACACTCGCTTTGCAGCCCCAGAGCCAGAGGATCGAATCCTGGGCCTGGCCCAGGTGGACCCATATACTGAACTGGGTGTGCCCTCAGTTCAGTTCTTGCTGGGGCCTATGTGGGAGGCTCCCAGCCAGTTCCTGCCCTGAGCAGCCCTGTGCCCACCTGTGGAGTGAAACTATATGGAAAACTAATGCTGTCAACTGAGGAGACTGCTCTGGGCTCTCCCCATTCTCTCTGTCTCTCTCTGTCAGCCTCTCTCTCTGTCAAAAAACAATAAAAATAAATCTTTTCTTTTTTATTGTTAAATTTAATGGGGTGACATTGGTAACAATTAAGACAGTTTCTAGATGTACAAGTCCACATCACATCACCCATGTATCACATTATATGCCCACCACCGAGAATAAGCTCCCCTAAAATAAATCTTAAAAAAAAAATGATGTGAAAGACCTATATAGTGACATTATTAATTAAAAGAAATTGAAGAAGACACGAAGAAATGGAAAGATACTCTGTGTTCATGGATTGGAATAATCAACATAGTTAAAATGCCCATATTATCCAGAGCAATATACAGATTTAAGAAATCCCCATCAAAATCCCAATGACATTTTTTCAAGAAATATGTCAAAAAAACCTTTAGATTTGTATGGAATCACAAAAGACCCTGAAGTCAAAGCAATCCTATGAAGAAAAAACAAAACAAAACAAAAAAAGCAGGGCTGGAGGTATAACATTCTCTTGACTTTAATTTATACTATAATACAAAACAACAATCATCAAAACAGCATGGTATTGGTAGAAAAACACAGAGACCAGCGGAATAGAACTGAGAGCCCAGAAATAAACCCACATATATATGGGCAGATAATTTTTGAAAAGGGAGCCAAAAGCATACAATTAAGAAAAAAAAGTCTCTTAAATAAATGGTGCTGGGAAAATTGGAAATCCATGAGCAAAAGAATGAATCTAGACTTCAATCTGTCACCATATACCAAAATTAACTCAAAATACATCAAAGACCTAAACATAAGACCTGAAACAATAAACTACTTAGAAGAAAACATATGTAGTATTAAGCTTATGGACCTTGGGTTCAGGGAGGAGTTTATGAGTTTGACCTCAAAGGCAAGGGAAGTAACAGCAAAAATAAATGAACAGGACTGTATCAAAGTAAAAAGCTTCTGCACAGCAAAAGAAACCATCAACAAAACAAAGAGGCAACCAACAGAACAGAAGATATTTGCAAACAATGCCTCTGATAAGGCTAACAGCCAAATATATAAAGAACTCATATAATTCAACAACTACAACAACAACAAAATTCAATTAAAACATTTGCAGAGGACCTGAACAGATACTTCTCTCAAGAAGACATGAATTGCCAACAATATACATGAAAAAATGCTCAACCTCACTAGCTATAAGGAAATGCAAATCAAACCCACATGAGATTATCACTTTGCACCTGCAGAATGGCTATTATCAACAAGACAAATAATAAGTGTTGGAGAGGCTGTGGAGAAAAAAAACTCTCATATACTGTTGGTGGGAATGTAAACTGGTACAGCCACCATGATAAACAGTATGGAGGGTCCTCGAAAAATTAAGAATAGAATTACCATATGATCCAGCAATCCCTCTTCTGAGTATCTACCCATAAAATCTAAAAACTTTTTCCATAAAGCAAAATGAGGTGGTACCAAAAATAATCTGGAATTATCTTTTTTGGGGGGGTGGGGGGTGGGTTCGTAGTAGTACAGGCTTCCCTGCTAGGTGAGTATTCTAGGGACCCATTTGCATCAGTGTACCAGCTGGTGGTGGTGTGAGAGGCTGCATTCAGTTTCAGTAAATTTTTTCTGGACTCCTTCAACGTTGTTTGCCCAATTCATGATGGGTGATTTACATGAACAACAACGTGTGGCATGACAACACACCTGCCCACACTGTGCTTAGCGCTCAGCAGTTTTGACCAAAAAACCCCCCACCAAAACATGACCCTTGTGCCCCACCCTCCCTATTCACCCAATCTTGATCCAAGCGACTTTTTTGGTTTTCCTGGATAAAAAAAGTCCTCGAAGGGAAACAAAAAATGGCAGAAGCGCTAAAAGGCATAAAAACTGGTAAGTTCAAAAACTCTTTTGAGTAGTGGAAAAAAGCATCTCAATAGATGTGTTGCAGGCATGTACAACCTGGGGCCTAGGATGGCTCTGAATGAGGCCCAACACAAATTCTTAAAACATTATGAGATTTTTTTTTTTTACTTTTTTTTTTTTAAGCTCATTAGTTATAATTAGTGTTAAGTGTATTTTATGGGTGGCCCAAGATAATTCTTCCAAAGTGGCCCAGGGAAGTCAAAAGGTTGGATACCCCTGGTATATTGCATCAAATGGAGGTACCTTGAAGATGAATGAAGTCTAAACATGTAAGAATACATAATTTTTAATAAATAAATTCCATTTTGGGGGTTTCCCCTCTGGTAAGTACCCTAACATTCATTGCAGCATTATTCACGAAGGCCAAGACATAGAAACAACCAAAGATGACTGGATAAAGATGTGGTACATATACACAAAGGAATATTCCTTGGCCATTAGAAAAGTTGATATACTGTCATCTGACACAACATGGATGGATCTTGAGATTCTCAATGTTATAAGCAAAATAAGTCAGACAAAGTCAAGAACCATATGACTTCACTCATATGTAGGATATAAAATTGAAAGCAACAAAGGAACAAGACACGAAAAGAGAAACAAAAACTCATAAACACAGACAACAGTTTAGTGGTTACCAGAGGGTAAAGAGGGAAAGCGGCAGTAGAGGATGGAGGAGAGTCAAATTTATAGAGATGGAAGGAAAACTGACTCTGGGTGGTAAGCATACACTGCAATACATGGATGATGTATTATAGTACTATACACTTGAAACCTATAAAATTTTATTAAACAATGCCACCCCAATAAAGTTAGTAAAATGACAAAATAAAATAAATAATAATGATAATAAGCTTTAAGTAATGGAACACAATATGGGCATGGTGTTAGCCAAGATTATAAAATTACTTTGTACTCAAAATAGCAAAAATCTCAAAATATTAGAAAGCTGGCTCTAGGCTACTCATCCGTATCTAGATTATTTATGTTAGTGGCTAAAATGAAATGCCAATTTTCTCAATGATATTCAATTCAATAAAAACAGGTATCTTAATCTGTAAGAATATACCATTTCTCAAGGTACCCAAAAGATATTTTCATTTTAAAGCTAAGAAAAAAAATCACACTTGTAAATTCCTATAAAATTTTAATGAGTTCTTATGCAAGAAGGGATATCTATCTGGCTTTAAAGGCACCTTTGTACAATGTAGTATCAACTCTTCCACTATCCAAAAAAATTGATTATATGCAATAACTTATTCCTTGAGATGCAAATGAATGACATTTTCTAATAATAACTTGCCAAGTCTTTTAGTAATACAATTCTCAGGCTCACAAGAAAATGTTGGTCACAGACAACCAACACCAGAGATATTTCCTAAAACCACAAATTATGAATAGCAAATGAGAAGTGTCCCAGATGCATCTTACAGAGGATTGTATTCATTATTAGTTAATTCTACATATAATTACCACAGTTTATCTTGCAAGAAATGTAATTATGATCAGATTTTTAAAAAAGTGCTAGGTAGGTATGATTCCACGACAACTTTCTATAATTAAATGTGCATGCTCCCAGAAAAAAAAGAAAAATCACTAAATTTCAAGAGTAAATTACACCATGTTTCAGAATCTGAAAGCTCAGCATGATGGAGAGAAAAACAGCATTTCCATTTGAATTGTGGTAACTAGATATGACAAACCTAAGTGAAAGAAATGCAAGAGTAGCAAAATGGTTTAATTGTTCAGCTACAAAACTGTAATTAATCACGCAGAAACAGCTTCAATTTTAAGCCCTAGCTCATCTTCAAGTTGTCCTTCATTAGAGAAGACTTATGCTTGGGCCATGAAAATCTGTTCCTTCACTACCAACACAGTAACATCAACAAAGGCCAGAGACTAAAAATAAAGATTCCCCCTCCCCCGAATTAATCTAGCAGATTTAAGTATTTCTCCTTTAATCTTCTCCCATTTACTCCTTCCCCCCTCCCCCACCACCAAATAGGGTATAAAAGTATGAGTTTCTGGGGTAGTTTAATAATCTACAGTACATATGGAAAAACTCATGAAATCACTTAGAAGACATTTTAAACATCCAACATACCACTGGCAGAAGTAAATAAAATGCCTTTTTTTCCAAGTCTATTTTTTGATTTATGAATGTCAACAGTGCTAACTTAAGTGTATTTATTTATACCTAAAAGGGCTTCTAACAATTTTAAACTATAATGTACTGAAGTGTTTTAAAGGAAAAAGGTCCTTGAATAATAATGTCAAATGACTTAATGTAACAAATAACACAGAGAAAGAATGCATCGAAAGAAGGCATGCTGGAACCTCTCAGTATAAGAACAAATGGTCTTACTTGCTCAAAAGGTCCCAGGAGTATTATAGCCCTGAGTAATAATCATCAATAATTATGATAACTCTTGAGGCATTAAACAATTAAATGACCAGTGTGCTCCATTTTAAGATAGCCAGAACCTGGTGAAATACATTTTTCTAAAGAAGACAATATAACTTACGTTTTTTAAGTTAGTGTATTGGGGAGATAAAAAGAATCACATATTATACATATATCATTCATTGGCAATAAATACCTTGCAGAAAAGCCAGTTACTCCTCAATTCCTTATATATAGTCTCCTTTCGTGCCCCCCTGTCTCTTATACCCTCTGAAGAGCCAGTGAGCTCCCAAATCCAGTAGCCTGCTCAGTCAACTCTTTACCCTCTCCTGAGTATCTCCACAAACTGCTTAAATACTGCAGGCACCTTGTCTCTACTTCTCCTTTAAAGTACATCGTATCCAAGACTTTATCATGCTATATATTATTTCCCTTCCTTGGTAAATTCATGGTGTCAATCCTGATCTCCTAATTTATTTCCAGCCCTGACGTTACTTTTATATTTTCAAATGCCTCTTAAGTCATCTCAGTATGGATGTTCCATAGATTCTAGAACTTTAAAAGTGAAAGCTTTTCTTCCTTCCAAAACTCACTTTTCCTTCAACAGATATTTCTGTTATCAGCAATACTACTCTTCCAGTGGTTCATTTTCCTTTAGTGTCATCTTCATTTTAGGATAGGTCTTTCACACTGAGTTACTCTCACGTATTCTTTTCACAAAAGGACCCCCAGACTCCTAACAACTCTACTTTCCCAATGCATCCTCTCATGGTTTTACTTCTTTCCTTCCTCAGCTTATATGCCATGGTCCATTAATTAGATCACCACTAAGCCAGTATCCCTACTCTGCTCTCTCTTGATGTACCAACCTGAAATAGTATAGTGAGGGCAAAACTAGCTGTTTCCTCCCCTTGAGCCTGCCTATTTATTCTTAGGCTTAACAAAAACCAAGGTGCATACTGGTACTGCTTTTGAATTCAAGGCCTTTAATTCAAACCAGACAGAAAATCCTAGATTTCCCTAGTCAGTGATCTTCTCTAATTTCTACAGTATCTATTTCAAATAGTTCCCCTGCTCCTTAAATCTGTAACACTATCTTACTTGTAGATAATACCAATCCCTTACTAGAGAAAAGTCAATTACTTCAACTTCCTTTTACTAAACCAGTGTCCACAGAGTACTTATTTTTGTTTCATTCTTCACTTTTACAATGCAACAACAGCACCCTGAATAAATCTCTGGATCTTGCTCAAGCATTACTTTTTCTTCTGCATTCAGATATGATTAAGATCATGCTATTAAAAATAAAAAAGTAGAATCTCAGTTAACCAGCACCCTGGGTGACTGCTTAATGCTGGATACATGTAAGTAGACTCTCTGTTAACCAGAACTCAAGCAACTGGCACTCTCAAGCAGCCAGTGGAGAGTCTACTGTACATAACACTTTAAAAACCCTATTTTACTGTCAATAACGATCTCTAGCCACTAGCTCCTCTCTTTCCTTTCTCTCACAGCCAAAGTTCTCAAGCACTATTTATATTTGCTATTTCGATCTCTTCATCTGCCAGAGTCTTCAATTCTGTTTCAATTTTAACCATTTCTATTAAACACATTCATTAAGCTCTGAAACCCTACAAAATGTTTTCTTATGTTACCCAGCAACATAGCACTGTATTCTCCTGTCTGAAACACTCTCTTTACTTGGGTTCCTAAATACACTGCAAACCTTGATCTGTCTTACCTCTGTTCTTTTTCAGTCTTCCTGTGTAGGCTCATTTTATCCCACCAGCTCTCAAAAATGATTCTCTTCAGGGCTTTCTTGGTTCTTGTCTTCTCTGGTTATATTTTCATCTCCTTAAATCCCCACCAAATCTGCTTCTTTTATGTTCTTCCAGCTCAGAGACTGGTATGATTGGTATCATCATCTACTCAGTTATCCAAGCCAGATAAATAGACATTATCCTTGATTCTTTATCCTCCCATATTCAACTTGACGTTAAATTCTGGAGACTGAATCTTTATCTACCACAGATTCCTTCTCTTCTTACATACTAACTCAGGTCAACATGATTTATTGCCGGCATTACTGTATTCTCCCAAATGGGGCCTCTAGTCTAGTCCCTCCTACCCACAGTTCTTCACTCTGATGACATAGCAATCTCTTGCAGTTGGTTCACTGTGAGAAATCTACCCAACCCACACCTCACTTCATCCCCTTAATTATAAGAGGGGCAGGCTTTGAAGAAGTTACAACTAACTTAATGAGACAGTCAGATTCTCTCCAGGGGACTTGGTACTGAGAAACAAACTAAGAGACTGTGGGTTAGTTTTGTACTTAAAGAAGCCAGTATACAAAGAACGAACAATAAAGCACAAGCTAGAGACAAGGTACCTAGTGGTGAGGGAGAAAAAACGGGAGAACAAGAGAGTGCCTGATATTGATAACTATGTCTGGTTCCAGACCTTGTGAGGTCTCATTGTATACTTCCTACCTTGTGTATACTGAACTTTCTTGGATCACTTTCTTCATCATTTGCTTAAATTTCTTTCTTATAACTAAAACAACTTTAACTAAAATAGTCCTTCTAATATGTAATTTTGATCCTGAATTTCCACTGTGGTTCTCTTCTGATCAAAAGATAAAGTTCAAACCTTTCATTAGGGGTTTCAGTGCTCTGAATGATTTGGCCGTGGCCCACTCTCTAATCTCAGAACATAGCTACAACAAATTTCTTTCAGTTCTACAATGTACCGCAATCTCTCTCACCTCCAAGCTGATAGAGGGTTTCTTTTTGCCTGTAACATAATTCTCCTCACTCTTTTCCTGGTCAAGACCTATTCATCCCCGAGGCTTTAATTTTAGTGGTCAGTATACTCACTCACTCACTGGGTACACTTGTTTTCCTGTAGGGAAGCACATGTATTACTTCAATTTGTAAATATCTGAGTTTCCCATTGCACTAAAACTCTACAAAGGGCAAACACAGTCCTGTTGCCAGAATTGCACAGCAGATACTGAAATATTCATGAATGAATTAATTAGCTGCCAAATTGTGCTCATTTTTCTATTTTCGTAGGTACTACCCTAGTCAATCTCATTTCCTTTTCTCTAAACTATTTCAATAAATTCTCTGCCTAATTTCACCCCATTCAAATCCATCCTACCATCTCCTTTAGCAAGTAGGCTTTGCAAGAGATGTTAGTTCTCTCTTCTGCTTAAAAACTGCTTCCCAATCACAAGGTCTGGGGTTCAAATCCCAGCCCCAGCATGTGCAACTCCATAGGCTGAAATGCGGTGCAACTAGTAACCATTCAGTGGTGAAGGTTCTCACTTCCCATGCAGGAGGCCTCCAGTTTGGTTCCTATTCCGTGCGGCCCCACATCAACCTGTGTGGCATGAAACCATGTCACAACTAATGATGTACAACTATGGAAACTGCTCTGGGCCCTCACTCCTCTTTCTCACCTTCTCTCAAACAAAATAAATCTTAAAATTAAAAAAATAAATAAATAAAACTGTCTCAACATCTTGTAAATACAAATGGACTACTTTTTATTTCTTGAACATATCAAACTTTTCGCTTCTGTGCCATCGTGTTAAAGGCCCTTCTTTACCTTTTCCAAGTGTTCAAATATAAACCATTATATAAAGCAAGGAAATGGTACTTTTCATCTGAATTTTATCTATATTTCTCATGATACAATATTTTTTATATTGTACTAAAAATTACCCACATATCTAATTGTAAACTTCTATGTCAACCAAAAAAGGTCAACTTCTTAGTTGAAAAGATAAAACATGTAGAACAATTCAACATAAAACAAATGATTGTTTACCAGATTGTCTTAAAGCATTTATGCCAAGATAAATAAGTATGCATGTGGTGGGCAAAAGGATGGCTGTCAGTTATGTCCACATCTTGATCCTGGGAACCTGTGAATATGTTACCATCCCCGGCAAAAGAGACTTTGCTGATGTGATTATTTAAAAAATCTGGAGATGGGGAGATTTTCCTGAATTATCTGTGTGAGTCCAATGCAATCATCCTTATGATCCTTAAAGGGGAGAGCCTTTCCTAGATGTGGTTGGAGGGACATATGACTAAAGAAGAATGGACAGTGAGATGCAACGTTGTTGTCATCTCTGAAAGATGGAGGAAGAAGCCAGGAGCCTAAAACGTGGGCAGCCCCAGGAAGCTGGAAGTGGTGAGGAAACCAATAACATCCTGCTATCACCTTAATTTTAGTTAACTGAGACATGTACTGGATTTCTAAGATATAAGAAATCAACTTATCTTGTTTTCAGTCACTATGTTTGTGGTAATGTTACAACCGCCTCAGAAAACTAAATATGGAATTTAAGTAAAGACTCTTAATAAAGACTTTATTTTTATAATTGATAATGATAAACATTATGATAAAGATTAAAATACAAACTCCTGGATATGTTTTTTCTCACATTATAGTATCTGGCAATTAATTTTCATAACTAATTTGATCATGATTTTAAAAAAGTATTTAGGAGAATATTCAAAAGAATGATGTTTCAGAGAAAAGAATTTGAAAAAGAAAATACTGACAAAAATTCTGAAATGTATTTAAAAAGAGCATTTGGGAGTCAAAATATAAATTATTAAACAGGCAACAATAACATTTTAGAATTAAACCTAATGAAAAAATTAAAAACAAAACAAAAAAACAAGTGACTGAGTTATTAATGTTCTCAAATATGATAATAATCATGGTTATTTTTAATTAATAAAATTGCATTTGTCAACAACATAGACCTTTCATATTTAGAATGTTTTCATTACCAAGGACTGATGCTTTGTCCTGGCTAATGACATCCCCTTAAATGATTAACTTGGAACTTATTTTCTGTTAACTAAAATGGTCTTAATGGTAAGGGTGCACACATAAGCAAGGTATCACAATCAATAATAAAATTTTCTGTGTGTACTTGGTATTGGTACCTCAGACTGTTCTTGATATAACACCTTCTGATCAGTTAAATTTTTTTTTTAAATATATTTTTATTTATTTTTGACAGAGAGAGAGAGAGAGAGAGAGAGAGAGAGAGAGAGAGAGAGAGAGAGAGAGAGAGAGAGAGAGAGAACTGAACCGGGGGAGCTCCCAGCCCAGTACATGGTTCCGCACGGGCTGGGGCCAGGACTCGATCCTCGGTCCCCGGCGCTGCAAAGTGAGCGCTTAACCCACTGAGCCATCCCGGCTTCCCCTCAGTTAAATTTTTAAGTCCAGAAAACAAAAGTGAAATAACATCTGGTAAGCAGAGAAGATGCAAGAAAGCAAGATAAAAAAAAAAAAGCCATTTATTAAACTGCAATAATGCTTTTCAAATATCTACGCTGCTTCAGAATAGTCAGTTGCTAATACTTAGGGTAAACAATTTACTTTTCAATTCTATATGGCAGTGTTTTCCAAACTATGAGTCCCAACCCACTGATGGGTCATGAAATCAATTTAGAATTTTTTTTAATGAGATAGAATAGAGAATATCAGAGTACAGCTCATGTGTTAAGAATTTGTGTGGGGATGCTGGGATGGCTCAGCAGGTTGAGAGCTCGCCTTGCAGCTCCAGGGTCCAAGGATCAAGTCCTGACCCGTGCAAACCCATATGCTGAATTGGTGTATACTTTCCATTTTGGAGGCCCCCAATTCAGTTCCTGCTGAGCAAGCTTCCCATGTGGAAGGTCCCTTGTTCGCTCCTGCCAAGGGCATGCTTCCCATGCGGAAGGCCCTCAGCTCAGTTCCCGCCCTGCACGGCCCCACGTCCACCTGTGTAGAATGAAACTATGTTGAAAACTATGGAGACTGCCCTTGGCCATCCCCCTTCTCTATGTCTCTCTCTGTCAAAACAATAAAATAAACCTTAAAAAAAAAAAGAGAATTTGTGGAACTTTTGTTTATTCACACACACATAAGAGTGTACATCATCAAAATAGAAGTTTTTTCCTATGGACTGTAGTTATGTCAAAATAGCACATCAATGATATTTATAAGACATAGGAAAATAAAAAATATATACCATATATCATAAAATATTTGTTTTTTAAAAAATCTGCTGCATTTTCAACTAAGAAAAAGTTATAGGTCAAATATTTAAATATAGTTAGGGCTCTCTTATTACATAAAGACATTCAGTCACAGACACTTTAAATTATAGGCAACAGACTCGCTAAGTTGTATTCTAAAGGAATTCTCATTTGTTTTCCATTTCTTATGGACTTTACTCACCAAGAACATTCTGTAAGCTATGAAGTAGAACACACTATTAAATTATATATTATGACTTCTCATTGAATCAGGAAGTGACTAAACAACACTATATGTAATTAAGGTTTAGATGAGGTTGATTCAGCAAGATATAATTGCTGTCTAATTGTCATACCATAACTGTAAGTTATTGAACATGCTCATTTCTTGGTAACTAAAAGTTCTTTCATTATATTCATATCTAAAATATCATTCAGATACACAGCAATCAATAATAAAATAGGTAAGAATTCAACATATTAAAATACCTTTGCTAAAGATATTTTATACAGATGAATAACTTTAAATTTCCCTGAAAAGGTAGAATAAGAATCTCCTGAATTTCTCATTATGTTGGCAAAGCTTTGAAATTTCTGTGCACGGCAATGTTTTCTAAATGCAGCAATAAAAAGAATAATATTGGATAATAAGATATAAAAATCTCAGTATATCTAGGCAGTATGTAGGATTATTTATAAGGTGACATGAAAGGTATAAATGTATTCATGCTGTGGCAAGATGACAATGTATAACTAAAATCTGATGACACAAAATGGCATTACTGGGTTAGAGTCAGCAGTACTGATTATTTGTTTTAATAGTTGTGAAGGTGTAATATAAACTTTGAAAACTTTGAAGGATATGTACCTAATGACTGTTTACTGATCCCGTGAAAAGGACAAAGGCCACAGAGTCACAAAAAATTATACCAGGGAACTCAGGATGGCTCACAGCAGGTTAAGCGCTCGCTTTGTAGCCCCAGGGACCGAGGATTGAATCCTGGCCCTAGCATGTGACAACCCATATGCTGAACTGGGGTGTACTTCCTATGTAGAAGGCCCCCAGTTCAGTTCTTGCCCCCAATGCAGGAGTCCTCTAGCCCAGTTACTGGCTTGCGCAACCCCTGCCCACCTGTGTGGAATGAAACCATGTTGAAAACTGATGATGTACAACTATGGAGACTGCTCTGGGCCCTCCCCCTTTTCTCTGTCTCTGTCTTTCTCTGTGTCTCTCAAAAACAGTAAAATAAATCTTCAAAAAAAAAGAAAAGTGATACTATAGCCATAACAAAATTAAGTACCCCTTTTAAATAAGTTTTATTGTCTGTTTTACTTTGTTTTGTTTTCTCAAGAAACATAATGACCATATTTCTTGTTTTACAGCTTAGCTACAGAACCCTTAAACAAGAGAGTATAGGGGAGTTTCATGAAAAAAATAAACAAACAAAAAAACCCCAAATCATTGTTCTTCAGTTACTATACTGTTAATATCTTGTTTTTTATTTTTTTATATCAGTAACTTGGCATTTTTCTTTAAGTCATATACTATATTTTCAAACTGACAGAAGTAATTCATACTTAATTACCATGGGCACTAAATGTACACACATACAAATATCTATAAATATACATATACAATGCCTGAAAAATAATGTTAGGTGCAAACAATTCCTTAGGTAAATCAATTTTACACAAAGTTTACTAATATTCTAAGATAATCTGTCAAAGAGTCAATATGACTGCTCTAGTTTGCCAAGAACACTTTTTTATATCAAAGGTCTTTTATAAAATCAATTGGCAATCAAAAGCATTCAATTGCTTAGTTTCTGCCTTTAGAATATGAAAATATCCAACCAGTTAAAATAATTATTAAAAATGCTTCTGACACTTCAGGAAGTAATGATTTTCTCTTATTCAAAAGAATAGAAGCAACCCTTGATATCCCAAAGATGCCCTGATTCCCTTTTTGAAGGCACCTACACTATCTTCCTGGGAGACTACACGGATGCCTGGGGAGAACGAGAAGCAGGTCTGCTACGGATCCAAATTTTGCCTCTCCACTTACTGGCTGTATGATCCTATACAACTTACTCAACCTATCTGATTCTTCAGTTTTTTCATTTGTAAAATGGAGATATTTGTATTTGTCTTCCAGATTATTGGGAGAATCAAACTAACTAATGTAATATTTAGTAGAAATTGGCACACGAAATGATTCAACCTATCTTAACTCCCGTTCCTTTCTACTTAAAAACTAACAACCCGGGGAAGCTGGATGGCTCAGTGGTTAAGCACTCACTTTGCAGCGCCGGGGACCGAGGATCGTGTCCTGGCCCTGGCGGACCCATGTGCTGAACTGAGGAGTTCCCCCAGTTCAGTTCTTTCTCTCTGTCAAAAACAATAAAAAAAATTAAAAAAAAAAAAAAAGAACTAACCACCCAAAACAACTAACAAGAAGCATTCCTAATGCTATACACATGATTGATTACAACATATCCTCCATCAGCCATTTCATTTTACCCAAGGAAATTAAAGGAAAAAAATTTAATGCAGTGGGCTTCCTACTTATATAAACACTTCCTTTTTATTCATTTGGTATTCCTCCCACTACCTAGTACAGTGGAACACACATGAACACTCAAATGTTAGTACTAAACTGAAGCAAATATCTCTAACGTGCCTCAAAAATTTCTGAAGTAACAGCATAATTCTGCAAAATGACTCAAAATGACTGTGTCTGGAAGAAAAGCATGAATTATTACTTATATGCCCAGCTTAAAGGATTCTATTTTCATATGAAGAACATTTCAGCTGATTTTCAGGTATCTGTAAATAATCAGAAAATGCGGGGAAACTTGCCATCACATATATGTAAAGCACTGGTCCAGATTAAGAACTCATCCAGACAATTTTAAAACAAGCAGTATCCAGAAAGCAGAAATCACAGGAAAAGCTGGCAAATGTCAGAAGGAACTGCCAAGGTGGTACACTTGAGCCATCTAGTGGATGAGAGAAAAAAGTAAGCTTAATTCTATAAGGAAAATGTTCTATTGTCTAAATTGTCTATGAAAAAATAGTAAGATATCCGTTTTGGGTAACAATAAATTGCAGTATATAAAAGATAATAGAGAACTAAGAAATAGGTATAGGAGAAAGATGAAAGATAAAGTGATGACAAGTTTGTCTGAATGGTGTCCAATTCATATTTTTATGAATTAAAGATAAATACTAAAGACAAACCTTCCTCCTTATATTTTTCTTAAAACCATATAACCATCAGACTACATTTAAGTTTGTAAAAGACATTACAGAAAATAAAAAAGTTCTATCAACTAAAAGGTCGGAGGAAGAGCTACAGGCAGTAAAAACAAGGAGGCAGCCTCTGATTAAAAAGAAAAGAAGAAAACTGGGAATAGAGTGAATTTTTCAGTAGGATTAAATGAAGACAATGTCGATGCCATTTCTCTGCCTTGGAAGTCTCATCCAATTAGGGTTATGACAACTCTACTTCACTTATGATGTACCCCTCCTATAGAATCCACTCCACTCTTAGCCTCTGGAAAAATGCAGCAGAAGAAAGGATTAAACTCTTCAGAAAAACTCAAATCAAAAGCATTGATTCTGAAAGTTAGAATGTGAAACTTAAAAATTTCAGAAGCAGGGAAGCCGGGATGGCTCAGTGGGTTAAGCATTCACTTTGCAGCCCAGGGGACTGAGGATCGAATCCCAGCCCCAGCCCGTGCTGACCCATATGCTGAACTGGGGAGTGCCCCCAGTTCAGTTCTCACCCGGGTGAGACCCAGACCCAGTTCCTGCCCTGTGCAGCCCGGCGCCACCTGTGGAATGAAACTATGTGGAAAAACCAATGATGTACAACAATGGAGACTGTTCGGGCTCCCTGCCCCCCCACCCCCTTCTCTCTGTTTCTGTATCTCTCTCTCTCTCTGTCAAAAACAATAAAAATAAATCTTTAAAAAAATTTCAGAAGCAACAAATTACTTGACTGGTTTAATAATAGGCAATGCACTTAAATTTTGGAGACATATTTTCCTCATTCATAAAATTATGGTTGTAGAATAAATTAGTGGCAAGATCACTTTTAACTCTAAAATTTAATGTTTTCTCAGGTACCAGCCTCCATTAAAGAAGTTAATAAAAAAGAAAAAAATTTTTTTTTGATTTGTACTTTTTCCCATTAATTCACATAAACTATGGAGACTCTTGAAATGAGGCTCCAATGAAAAAATAAAGATGACTCCTTGACCCCAAGAAATAGAGACAACTAGTTAGTAGAAATAAGAAACTTATTCAAGTTTATTTTAATGGAAGGCAGAAACGAGTTATGAAAGATACAAATAAAATGCTACATAAATCTTTGAGGCTAACAATTCAGCCTGAAAAAAAGACATTTTTGGTTATGTATCAGTACCGTATTTTCCGGCGTATAAGACGACCGGGTCTATAAGATGACCCCCTAATTTTACAGTTAAAACATAGGTTTAGGCCTATATTCGCTGTATAAGACTACAGCCTCGGAAGTGGGGGGTAGTCTTATACAGCGAATATAGGCCTAAACCTGTTTTAACTGTAAAATTAAGGGGTCGTCTTATACGCCTGGTCGTCTTATACGCCGGAAAATACGGTATGTATCATTCTAAGATTCACTGTGTAGAAAGGGAGAGAAGCCTTGGAGGGGTTGGAAATGTGGTTGAATAAAATGACTGATAGGAAGAGGCTAAACAAAAATAAAAAGCAAAACCAGCAACCATCAAGAAATAGTAAAAAAAAATGTAGTAAGTGTGTAGTGCAGGGGTGGTAAACCTTTTGGCAAATGAGTGCCAAAATTTATGAAATAAGAGTATACTCGCTCGACTCGCATGCCAACCCATCGTGTGAAATAGAGGTATCAATTATTTTTATGTCTATAAGAGCATAAACAATAATTTTTAAAATGGTATTCACAGCTCTGCGTGCCAAAATAATTGCTCCGCGTGCCACTTTGGGCATGCGTGCCATAGGTTCGCCACCCCCGGTGTAGTATCAGGTGGATGTTTGACTAATAGGGGGATTCATGTCATATGAGTATATTACATAAATGTCTAATCACTATGCTCAACACCTGAAATTGATATATAAAATAATATTAAATGTAAGACTGTAATTAAAACTTTAAAAGTCATAGAAAGAAAGAATAAAATAAAAAGTAGTTCATTTTGCTGGGCATAAGGCTAGAAAGGAACGATGAACTTGTTTTTGCACTGAACACCATGCAACACCATCTAAGGACTTTAAGCAAGGGAAATGAACCTGGCTAGGCCAATGGAAATAAGGGAAAACTTGAGAATTATTGGAAAGAGAATCAACAGGATTTGCTAACCAGATGGATATACAGGCAATGAGAAAGGAACTAGAATTAAAGAAATTCTAGAGTCTGTGTACCAGGAAGGGCAGTGATTTTATAAGCCCAAGTAGAAAACAATTATTATGCCATGTGAATTATCTCATTTTATACATTAATTGATAAGCTAAAAGATATAGGCTAAAGAGACTATTTTAGAGAGGACCTACAACCTACATTTAAGCCCCCTCCCCTCCTTTTTTTTAAAGTGTGAAGGAGGAAAGTGTGAAGGAGGAAAAGAGTAAGGAAGAAATGACAACAGTAATCAAGGTTAAGAAAAATTCACAAAAGCATAATGTAAGAAAGCAGTGTTAGTAGTGTGCAATGGCAAAAACAATATTGGCTTGAAATTGAAAGGGAGTTTAAAGGAAAAGTGGTGATATCTATTAACACATTTCCTTTTTGAAAAGTATAAGCATTATTCTAAAACCAATATGAAAGCTTATTTAAGCATAAAAAGGTAGGCTAAAACGATTCTATCTAGTTCAGTGGCTTCTGTTTTGGCACTGAAAAATATGAGTTCCTATGGAGCAAATAACAGGGAGGGAGAGCTTGGGAACATGAGGAAAATAAACATGTTATAAAATAAGCACAGTGGTGATTAAATGTCAACTACAGGGAGTCCACCACAGAGAGTGGCAACATTGGAAAAAGCAGAAAGATGCAAAGATTGGTTTTATACACGACAGCTTTAAGATCTTAATTACGTGACCAGGTGTTAGTGTCTAACAGAGTTATGGAAATACAGAAGTGGACCTTTTAAAAACGTGGGTCAGGTTTCCACTTCATAAAGAAAAGCAGCTAACCTGACACCATTTCCACAATATTAATCAATTCAGGTCTTTCACTTCTTTTTGATCCCATTTTGGTTATTTATATTTTCCTTAAAAAAAATCAACCATTTCATCAAGATTATAGATTAACTGGTACATAAACATACAAACAATTCATCTTGTAAAATTAATATGAAAAAGTGTATTAAAGTCTATGCATATACTTTAAAAAGAATGAAGTGAAAGTTAGTATAACCAGCACCCATGGCCAGTCCCTTGAAAATCTTCCCCAATACTATCTTCCTCTCTCATCCACAAGAGGTAACAATTTATCCTAAAATGTGCAGCAATCATTTCCTTGCTTTTCTTTTTAAAGATTTATATTATTGTTTGAGGAAAGGTGGCTGGAGGATGGTCCAGAGCATTCTCCACAGTTGTACATCATTATTTGTGACATGGTTGCATTCCACACAGGTGGATGTGAGGCTGCACAGGGCAGGAACCGAACTGAGGGTCTTCCATGTGGGAGGTGAGATCCTTTGCCACCAAGCCATTCCAGTGGTAACCAGTTGCACCGCAGTTCAATATATGGGGGTTGCACAGGCTGGGGGTGGAAATTGAACCCTGGACCTCGAGACTGCAAGGCAAGTGCTCAACCACTAAGCTAGCTTGACATCCACCCTTGCTTTTCTTTATAACTGCCCAATCTAGGTATTTATCTCAATTATATTATTCAGTTTTATTCTTATTGAATTTCATATAAAAGAACTCACAGCGCATATAATCTGTGGTTTGCTTCTTTCATTTGCCGACCACTGAACTAAAACGTGTGTGTGTGTACAGGTGTAGTTCAGTGGCTCCCAACCTTTTTACACTTGTGTACCGCTTTTAAACCCATCTCTATCAATTGTACCTCTTGTTTTTAACATAGCTGTTTTCAAACACTGACACTTTTTTGTTCACTGCCCACTGAATGTAAAGTAGTGAAAATGAGGTAATAAATTTAGAAAGAAAAATGACTACACTAAAAGTACAAACCACAGACTTAATTCTACAATATTCGTTAACACAGTTAGATATTGATAAAGTTTTTATTTATTTATTTTATTAATTTTTCGACAGAGAGAGAGAGATACAGAGACAGAGAGAGAGAGAACTGAACTGGGGGAACTCCCCAGTTCAGCACATGGTTACGCACGGGCCGGGGCCAGGATTCGATCCTCGGTCCCCGGCGCTGCAAAGTGAGCGCTTAACCCACTGAGCCATTCCGGCTTCCCCAGATACTGATAAAGATGATCAAATATTTAACAAACTTTTATTATTAATAACATTTATTTGTGTTATCTGGAAAGTCTGTAATTGTTATGCAGACCACTAGCTGATTGAAACTTTGTTAGTGAGATCACTGAGCTTGCTTTGATGTACTTAAGTTTCTTGAAATGAGGCTCAAAAGATGCAAGATACAGTCTTAAATCCAGACTTGCATTAAGCTTGTTGAGGTACTTATTTTTTATGAAGGTATAAAAAGAAAAAGCCGACACTCTTAAAAATCACTGACAATAATGACTGAAATTATGTTAAACATTAAATAAAAACTACTTGAAAAGAATCACAATTAAAGACAACACTCTTAGTCAATAACTGAAATGATCAAATAGTCTGGCTATGGGTATATTTGTATTTTGGGGGAAGTCATAGAAACATCGCAAATAGATTGTTCTGAAACTGTGAGTAATGATTGGTAGAAGAGTGGTTTGGGGGAAGGGTTCAGAGCCATATCCTCACCAATCATTTGCTAATGTGATCTAATACTGAAGTGGCTCCAATAACAGTCACTCAAACTTAACATTTATTGTTCTGTAACTAATTACTTTGCATTTTTTACTTTGTGTTTTTGGCCATTACTGGTTATTTTTCGCATACTCAATGGCCCAGCATGTAGCCCTGAGGGGGTGAGTGGGGTACATATACCACTACTTGGGAACCAATGGTGCAGTTCATTAACTGTCCTCTGGAATGGTATTTCACTGTATGACTATACTACAGTTTATTTACCCAATCTACTATTGATGGGTATTTAAGCTATGTCCAATTCGGGACTATAATAAAGTGCTGCTATGAAAATTCTCGTAGATACCGGTATCTCCTTTTCTAGGGTATTTATGCAGGAGTTGAAATTCTGGGTTGTATGATAAAGCACATGTTCAACTTCACCAGGCGATACCAAAGTATTCTCCAAAGTAGTAATACCAACTCCTGGAACTGACAGAATTTTTAAATGTAAACTAATAGTATCTCACTTAGTTTTAGCACTTCTTTTAATTCTAATGAGATTGGGTATCTTTTCATGTTTATCTTCCTGTTTAACCTTCAGTTTTCCTCTTTTTGAAGTCTTTTTCTAATTGATTTGACAACCTGTATAAAGGCTTTAAAAAATGACAAAACTAAAAATATCCATATGGAACCATAAATTGTAAACAGAAAACTAATAAAACCTGTGGGATAAAGTTGTGCACCATACTGACATAAATTTATAACCTGAAAATGCATACTTTAAAAAGGTAAAATTAATAAGCCAAACATCAATTCAAAAAACTGAGAAAAAGAACAAAATAAAACCAAAGAATATAATAAAAAGAAGAAAATAATGAAGATGAGATGAAAGCACAAAGTAATGAAACAAAATAAACAGGAATCAGCAAAATGAAAAGATGTATTTTTTAAAAGAAAAAAGTTGGGGGACTCTCACTTTCTGATTTTAAAATTAATTACATACTACAGTAATCAAATAGCAAGTTACTGGTATAAGACCAGATAAAATTTATATAGATCAGAGTCTAAAAATACATATATACATTAATGGTCAACTGATTTTTGACAAGACTGCCTAGATAATAGGTAAAAATCACAAAATGGTGGGTGCTGAACAACTGGATACCCACATGAAAAAGAATAAATTGAACCCTTACGTACACTATATTTAAAAATTAACTCAAAATGAATGAAAGACCTAAATATAGAAGTCAAAACTCTTAAGAGAAAAGATAGAGGAAATAATCTTCTTGACACTGAATTTGGCAATTTTTTTTCTGATATGACACCACAAGCACAAACAACAAAATAAAAAGTGGATGAATTGAACTTCACCAAAATTAAAAACTTTGTACAACAAAGGACATTATCAAGGAAATAAAAAAAACTCACAAAATTGGAGAAAATATTTGCATCCCATATATCTGATCTATGTGAGTGTATATAGGTATAGTTCAGTGGTTCCAACCTTTTTCCACCTGTATACCCCTTTTAAACCCACCTCTATAAACTGTACCCCTTGTTTTTAACATAGCTGTTTTCAAACACTGACACCTGTTAAATGCCCATTTAATGTAAAGTAGTGGAAATGAGGTAATACATTCAGAAAGAAAAATTACTACACTAAAAGTACAAACCAGGATTCAGGATATATAAAGAACTCTTACAACTGAACAAAAAGGCAAATAACCTAATTAAAAAGTGGGTAAAAATATTTGCCCTATAAAAATATACAAGCAGTAAGTATATGAAACAATATGCAATATCATTAGTCATCAGGCAAGTACAAATCAAAACCATGAGATACCACTTCAGATCCACTAGTATAGCTATATCAGTATAGCTATAATAAAGACAATAATAAGCACTGGAAAGGATATGGAATAATTAGAACCCTTAGATATTGCTGGTAGAAATGTAAAATAGTTAAACTGCTATGGAAAACAATCTGGTGTGTACCTTAATAAGTTAAACAGAATTAACATATGACCCATCAATTCCAGTCCTGGGCTTCTGAGGGCTGTCCAGAAAGTATCCAGCCATGCAGCCATTCTTGCTATATTGACAATGGCTGGATATTTTTCTGGACAGCCCTTGTATATCCGAAAGAACCAAAAACTAGTACACAAAAACTTGTCCATAAATGTTCATAGCAGCACTATTCACAGTAGCCAAAAAGCAAATAGAACCCAAATGTATATCAACTAATGAATGAATAAACGAAATGTGGTACATATATACAATGGAATATTATTCTGACCTAAAAAGGAACAAAGTACTGATACGTGCTACAATGTGAATGATCTGAATTGAAAACAACAGTAAGTGAAAAAAGGGCAGACATAAAAGGCCATTATGTATGATTCCATCAATGTGAAATATCCAGAATAGGCAAATATATAGAGAGAAAAAGTAGATTAGTGGTTGCTAGGGGCTGAAATAGGGGAAATGAGGAGTGACTGAAGGGTATAGGGTTTCCTTTCGGAGTTACGAAAATGTTTTGGAACTATATATATAGTGGTGATGGTTGCACAACATTGTAAATGTAAATGTGACTGTTGGTAAATTTTATGATACATGTATTTTAAAAATCAACAAATCGAAAACTATAAAAAGACAAATTAGATTGATAAAACTGGTGAGACTAAGCGAAAGAAGGCACAACACCCCCAGTAACTGGTAAAAAGGGGATGAAACTATAAATGCTATAGCTATGAAACAGATAAAAGGGTACTATAAAACATTTTGTCTACTTGCTCCATCAGTTAATGAGAAAAAGCTGAAAGCTCAAACTACGCTTATGGAGTTGTCTTTTTAGAAAATACTGAAACTATGCTTATGGATTTATCTTTTTTACTCCTTGTATTTTTCTTTCTGGAGTCATAGTAATACCGGTATTTTCTAACTGGACTGCTTTTTCACTATTGAGTTTTAAGAGTTCTTTATGTATTTTAATAACGAGTTCTTTGTCTGATATGTGGTTTGTATGTTTTCTGCCAGCAAGTAGCTTGTCTTTTTATCCTTTTAACAGGATCTTTCATAGAGCTAATGTTTTCATTTTGGAGGACTGTGTATTGATATTTTTTTCTCATATGAATAGTTCTTTTGGTGGTCATGTCCAAGATTTCTTCACCAAGCTGTAGGTCTCAAAGATTTTCCTCTATGTTTTCTTTTAAAAGTTTTATGGTAGTATGTTTTACATTTATTAATAAATCTATGATCCATTTGAGTTAATTTTTACATAAGATGTGACGCTTAGGTTGAAGTTCATCAGGTTCCTACAGATATCCAATTGTGTCAGTACTATTTGCTGTAGGCCAGGGGTGGCCAACAAGCCGATCGCGATCCGGTCGATCACAAGGCCAATTTTGGTCGATCGTCGATCGCTCGCAATGTCTGGGGTGGAATTCTGTGTACCATGGACTTTGAAGCGATTGTAGCTCTTATAACTCGAGCGGCACCGCTGCGGCGCCCGGCTGATTTGAAACAGCAACTCGAGTGGCACCGCTGTGGCGCCAGGCTGATTTGAAGCGCCAACTCGAGTGGCGCCAATACAGCGCCCAGCTGATTTGAAGCGCCAACTTGAGCGGTGCCAATACAGCGCCGGGCTGATTTGAAGTGTCAAATCATAACATACAATCCTAAGAAACCGACAAAATGGGGTATCAGAGTTTATACTCTAGCTGACTCGAAGACTGGCGACATTTGCTGCATTTTGCCATATTATGGATCACTCACAACAGAGCTCTTGGTCAGACCCGATTTACCTGTTTCATCAAGAATTCCGATACACTTATACAAAATGTTGTTGGAGAGAACTCCAGGTGCTCAGGGGCACCATATGTACATGGATCGCTACTATACTAGTTATGTCTTAGCTCAAGAACTAGCCAAATTGAAATGCAATATCTCCGGAACGATCTTAACGAACAGGAAAGAATTGCCCAAGGAATTAAAAAAGCCGTATTTTTCGAAAAAATCCACGGTCGCGTATCGATGGGGTAACACCTTACTTTTAGGGTGGAAAGATAAGAGGATTGTCACTTGTTTTACTACGAGGGGTGACACAGGAATGTCGACGGTCAAAAGGATTACACGAGGTGGTGTAGAAATAATGGTCAAGAAACCCAACGTTGTTTTGAATTATATAAAATATATGGGTGGTGTTGATCGGGCGGACCAATATGCATGAAGGTATTGTTTTCTGCGAAAATTGCTTAAATGGTGGCGTAAGCTTTTTTGGGGGGGGGCATGGAAATTTGCCTGATCAATTCCTACATTCTGTATAAACTAGAAAAGACCAAAAAAGGGGAAAAGCCACTCAGCCATTTGCGATTTGTAAAAACACTTGTCGAGCAATTGAGAGGATCATATCGCGAGCATCCTGAGCAAGCGTCTACGTCACATTCCGATGAAATCCGACTAAATGGGAAGCTTCACATAGTACTACAAGGGCCAAAAAGGGACTGCAAGGTTTGCTGTGACCGTAACACGCTTGGAGGTAGGCGGGAAGTAATGTATTACTGTGATACGTGTCCTGATAAACCTAGGATGCATCTTGGGCATTGTTTTACGAAATATCACACAAAAACTAATTACAGAGTGTAATATTTATCAAATTTTGTTGTTTTCGATATAAAAATAAATAGGTGAAATTTTATTATTTGTATACGTTTGTTTATAAATGATTTTAAAGTACTTATAAAATGTTTCCGCAATTTGGCCGAAATCATCTCGAGTGGCTGGTTCGCACAAGCGAAAAAGGCCTTGAGCGCAAAGGAGTAGAAGACAAAACTTTCTAGCAATAGTTTAATGCACTCTGGGAATTTGCCAAGGTCATAAATTCCTAGAATTCTGACAGCCTGACACTGTGATCTCCGCCCACCCAGACAATACATTTTGACTTATGTGTTACACTTGTTACCGGACGCAACGCGTGAACGCAACAGTTACCGGTACGACTCGACTCATCGAAGAACACAGTCAGTTAGCTTGAATATTTGGTAGTGTCATATGGTAGCTTCTTTTCTTTTGTATGAACAGTATTATTATCAATCAATATTATTTATCCTCGGTGACCACGTTGAGTTTCCATTTTTCTTCTGTTTAAAATGTAAGTACCTTTTCTTTGTTTTAAATTAAATTGCTTTTCTTACCTATCTGTTTACTTGATAAGTGAGCATTCTCGGCAACAGATCTCTAAACTGCGGTCATTACACTGAGAGAAAAATAAGGGACAGTATTACAAATATATTAGGAATAACAATAATTCTATTTAAATTAAGAAGTCAG
>PVKE010004558.1:0-64007 GCA_004027555.1 Craseonycteris thonglongyai | reverse complement strand
CCGGAAAATACGGTAAGTGATGTGCCCAGGCCCTGCAGGTTGATGGACAAGAAGGCATAAAGGCCCCGGGAGGGTGGGGAGTACTGCCCAGCTACCCCCTGCGTAACCTCTAGTGCCACCTGTAGGAGCTAAGGGGTACTGCTGCCAGTAAATCAAAGTATAGAAAACAGTCAAATAAACTCATGTAAGCCATAAAGCCAATGGTATATCCTCCAAAAGTCAGTTTTTTCCATATCTAAAGAATTCATGGGTATAAGCTTTATATTTATATCTGTGCTGGAGACTTTAAGCTGGGAATATGGAAAAGTAGATATAGATCATGTCCAGAAGTCTTTAAAAAATTAGAGTTAACTGGATGGATTATAACTCTGTCCCCAGCCATTTCCTCCAGATGGTTAGAAAAGTACTCTTCTGAGGGGTCACTGGTTGAGGACTCATTCATTGACCGAGTTTCAGGGTAAGCCAGTGGTGAACTGGATGTGAATGATTTTTCCCTTAAGCCTTTTAAGGCAGTCACCCTTACCTCCTCTGTATATTCGCTCTTAAGAGGAACACCAGCAGTTACCTGAGATAAGAGACAAAGTAGAGAATAATCTCATTAAGATGCTTACTCTAATTGATCAAGATCTGAAAGAAAAACAAATCAGTCACTTTTTGGGAAGGTATCCTTAAAAGCACAGTTTTTACTTCAATGCCATTCTTTTTTCTTTCTCTCTCTCTCTCTTTTTTTTTTTTATCTTTTGGCCTAGTTTCTCGTAACAGCAGGGCAGTTGAAAGATAAAGAAACTAAAATTGAGAGAAGGCAGGTGTCTAACCGAAGGTTACAGAGCAAGTGAGAGGCAGAACGTGGACTTGACTGTCACAGGATCCTAAAACCCCAATTTAGTACCTTTCTGCAGCCCCACAGTGTTTGTGTTATTGATTTTGGTGAGAAACACTAGAAAACATTCTGATTCACTGGGGATATGAGGCCTTAGTCTTCTCTGAGTGGAAAAGGGCCTTGAGAACATTAGAAATTCTTTGAAAAGAAGTTACCATTGTGACAGGTAGTGCTTGATAGTGTGTGAAAAATATTGTAAAGTATTTTGAACTGGGTTTTTTCAGCAGTATTGTAGATTGAAACACTGAGTGAACTTTCCATCTAGAACAACTACAATGCTGGATTAAAAACAGAACGTCAAGTATTCCCAGGTTTGCACACATGAAAAGTTCTGCAGAATCAGACACACGGCAAATACTGGAAAAATTGGTTGTTTGCAAATACCAAGAAGTAAAAAAGATCAACTAAACCAAACGTTGGTTCTTAAAGACTAACAAAATCAGTGACATTCTGGTACGATTCTCAAAAAGGGCATAAAAATTACAACTACACATGCTATAGACAGATTTAATAGAATACTATGACCAATTTTATACCAATACATTTAAAAACAAACTCATACAGGTTATCACTTTTATTAAGCCTCATATAAGAAGAAATAGAAAGCCCAACCCATTCTATATTCATTACAAAATTAAATTTGTATTTTAAAATCTACCTCTCACCATCATGTAACAGGCCCAAACAGTGCTACAGGTGAATTCTCAGTTTTCAATACAGATATTATTCTAATGCTACAAAGTCCATTATAGAGTATATAAAAAAGAAGAAATCCCTTGCAACTTATTTATGTGGCTAACATCTCACTCATAATAAAAAATGCAAAGCTCTCACTTATAACATTAGGAGGGAAGCTGGGATGGCTCAGCGAGATAAGTGCTCGCTTTGCAGCCCCAGAGCCCGAGGATCAAATACCAGCTTTGGCCCATGTGGACCCGTGTGCTGAATTGGGGTGTGTTCCCAGTTCAGTTCTTGCTGGGGCCTATGTGGGAGGCTCCTGGCCCAGTTCCTGCCCTGTGCAGCCCCGCGCCCACCTGTGGAGTGAAACTATATGGAAAACAAATGCTGTCAACTATGGAGACTGCTCTGGGCCCTCCCCCTTCTCTTTGTCTCTCACTGTCTATCTCTATCTCTGTCAACAAACAAACAAACAAACAAACAAATTAAAAACAAAACAAAACATTAGGAAACCAGTAAAATTCAGTCATTCATAAAAAAAGATAATGTGTCCCCAAGTTAGATTTACTCAAGGCATGCAAAGTTCATTTAATATTTTAAAGTTCAGTAATAATTTGCAGCATCACTAGATTAATGAGAAAAACCATATCATCTCAATAGATGAAGGAAATTATTTATCACCTAGTTAGTATAAACAGTTGGCAAACTGGGTTTAAAAGGCAATTTCCTTCACCCGATAAAAAGCACATACTAAAAACCTACAGAAAGCATCATACTTAGTAATGAACTATTAAAAGCAGTTTGAATAAGAAAAGGATGCCCACTATCACCACTCCTAGTTAACACTGCATTGCATGTAGGAAGAACCGGTAAGTAACAAGAAGAAAGTATAAAGACTGGAAAAGAAGAAATAGAGCTGTCATTATCTTTGGATATGATTGCTCTCATAGAACTCTCCCAAGTGTCCATAGCTAAATTAGTACAAGTAATAAGAGAATTTTTAAGCTATGGGGATGTGATATACAGCATGAGTATGATTAATAAAACTGTGTTGCAAACTTGAAAGTTTCTAAGAGAGTTGATCTTAAAAGTCCGCATCATGAGAAAAAGTTTTGTAACTTTGTATGGTGACAAATGTTAACTAGACTCGTTGCGATCATTTTGTAATGTATACAAATATCAAATCATTATGTTGTACACCTGAAATACATTATATGTCAATTGTACCTCAATAAAAAAACAATTTAGAGAGGAAACTGCATATAAAAGCAATATATAAGAACCCTGTTAAACTATTTAAAAATATAAAGTATACGAAAACAAATCTATAAAAGGATATATAAGTCCTTTATGGAATAAACTGTAAATCTTTATTAAAATACAGTTAAAAAAGACCTAAACCAATGAAGATTTAGTACAAGTTCTTAGCTGGAAAGCTGTCAAATCTTCCTAAATTCATCTATCAATTTTATGCCATTTCAACAAAAATCCTAAAAAATCCCGAGGAACTTTATGAGCTAATTCTAAAATACATATGGATGTGAAAAGGGCCAATAACAGGCAGGCCGGGCACGCACAAAAACAGAGAACCCGGGACAGCTTGCCCTGCAGTCTATTAGCGTATGTAGCACAGACACACTGATACGTAAATAGACCAGCAACTGACCAGGAGTCAGAAAAAGACATACATATTTAGGGAGAATTGATTAATGACAGAGTAGGCTTGAAGATCAGAAAGGAGGGACTATTTAAATAAACAGTGTTGGGGAAGCTGGGATGGCTCAGCAGGTTGAGCACTTGCTTTGTAGCCCCAGAGCCTGAGGATCGAATCCCGGCCCCAACCCAGGCGGACCCCTATGCTGAACTGGGGTGTGCCCCCTGTTCAGTTCTTGCCGGGGCCTATGCGGGAGGCTCTGGTCCAGTTCCTGCCCTGCGCAGCCCCGCATCACCTGTGGAGTGAAACTATATGGAAAACTAACACTGTCAACTATGGAGACTGCTCTGGGCCCTCCCCCTTCTCTCTGTCTCTCTCTGTCAAAAACAAAACAAAACATAACAAAACAAAAAACAAACAGCATTAGGCCAACTGGTTATTAATATAGGAAAAAAGAAATCTGATCTAGTGATTGTCATGCATGCCAAAAATCAATAATGGGTGTGATAATTAATTTTGTATGTCAACTTGGGGCAAGAGGTGCCCAGATATTTGTTCAAACCTGATTTTCTGCGAATGAAAGCAGAATGCCCCATCATGGGGGTGGGCCACATCCAATCAGTTGAAATGTGTGACTAGAACCTAGGACTCTGTGCAAAAGAAAGTTCTCCAGCAGACGGCCTTCAGACTGGGGCTGGAACTGGAACACTGATTGGTTCTCCTGGGTCCCCAGCCTGCTGGCCGACTCTGTAGGTTTTGGGCTTCTCAAACTCCATAACTGCATGAGCCAATTCCATATATATAGTAAATACTCATCCTATTGGGTCTAGAGAGCCCTCGTTAGTACAATGGGTTAAAAAAACTAACTGTAAAATGAATGCATGGATCCAAAATTATAACAGGATATTAGTTCTTACATTGTCCCAAGAATGGTCTAGGACTTTGGAAGACAAGATATGAGTTAGCAATGACTGGAGCTAAAATGGGCAAGTTCCAGGGTCACAGGATTTTCCACTGCACAAATTATGGTGGTAGAGGGCGAAGCTGAATAAACAGAAGAGGCAGCCATGCTTATTTGTATAATGATATTAAAAGGAAGTAGAAGTTATACTAGATCAAAAACATTATCGCAGAGCTGATTCAAGTAAGGAGGAATGAGGCTGAGATGGATAATATGGAAGACAGGATTAAGAAGATGAAAGCTCATTTATTATTTCATTATGGAAAACATTTCCTGGATACAAACTATGCCAGGCACCAGGGATACACAAATTAATAAGACATAGTTCTTAATCTCAAGTTCAAAGTCGAGTAGGAAGACATACATACAGACATTTATAAAACAAGATGACGCAGAAGGCACTACGGGTCCCAGGAGAGGGATGCTGAGCTCCTCCCGGGGTCCTGGCCTCCCCCTTTATTATCCACCACCTTTATCTGTGACTATTAAGCCTGAACCCTGTTATAAGCATCAACTGGCATAGAACCATGACTTTCAGTGAAGTGGAAGGTTAAGGCAAGCAGAAAGTTCATCCATTGTAAAGCAGAGCACATAAATTAAGATGAACTGAAACAGAATTATAAATCATGTAGAGAATTTTTTTATAGGATGGAGACTACAGTGTGGAAACGCATGGAACTAGAAGCCAAGAGACCTTGATTTTACATCTGATTAGTCCCCTAAATAAATACGAACCAAGCCACTGAAGCCTTCTCTACCGCCATAAAAACCAGCTAGACAGTATGTAAACCTTTTCCAGTATTAAAGCCCTTTGTTTTTATAAATTTCAGGGTGCATCTGATACAGACACACACAGTTTCCTGAAAAAGTAAGTTGGTGTAGAGTCAAAGTCTAAAGTCAAAGAGTGATTGTAGCAAGAGGTGGCGTTCTACATCAAACATGAATTCCTTAGGGTTTACCGCCTTAGAATATGTGTTATGGCAACCTTCCATTTGAAATGATGATGAAGTTTAGGCTAAAATGAAGTGCATAAGTGTCTGGTATCACAAACAGATTTGGGGTTCAGGAAAGGTCCATCCTTCCTTAGGGTGCAGCCCTGCACAGGGACCAGAGTAGGTTTGGATCTAAGTCCCAGGCATAGATGACATTACCCATGCTCCTTAAATCCATCAAACCTCAACTTCATCAGCAAAATGGGATAAAATAATGCTTGCCTCTCCTAGGGCAAAGAATTGCTAAGATGATTAAACCATAATGTGTTTCATGATGGCAAACCTCTTATTTGCTTTGCTACATAACAATCATTGATTATGTGACTTTTGTAAACACAGTATACAAATTAAGAAATCAGATCTGGCAGTGTCTCTAACATATCCATAGTGTAAATGTTAAAGCCACTCCAAATTATATTAGTTCAAAAACAATCAGTATAACATTTCATAATCTCCCTTTAAAAATACCTAAAAACAAATAAACAAAATTACTATATCTTTACTGCAGAATTGAAAACATTTCCTTTCAGATCTGGGTAAATTCGATGTATGATAACGTAGGCTAATATGAAAAGTATTTAAAAATGTTAAAACAGAATTTATGTTTCCCAAGCAAAGACCTCTTGGAAATAATCCAGTGCTATCACAGAGTTATAAAATGAAGTAATAATAAACAGAAACAGAAGGAACACAGTTCTGGATGAAATGTGATGTGAGGTAGCATCAGTGAAACAAAAATCTATCTGTACAAACACTGAACAGACTCACCCACAAGAGTGAGTGATCAATCTAATCCGTCCGTGCTTTGTTCAGGAACTCAATGGCCTCTCATTACCGTGGGGTTACAAAATGTTGACATCAGCTTCAGATATGATTCTTAAGACTAAAAACTGGCCACATGATGTCCTTGCCAAAATACTGCACAGATATAACTTCGTGGGTGTTAATATTTGTACTTACTAAATTCTAATTGCTCTATATAAGCACGATTTGGAAAAAGGAGCCATTCTAGAAAACTAGAGTAATTTAGCCGGTTTCAAGGCTTCAAATGCTAAGTTCAGCTTTATCTTAATTTTAAAATTTGCTTCTTTAGGAAAAAAGGACGGGACTTACATTCGGCCCGCCCCCATGCATCTTCAGAGCTCGGATCGTTGCTACCAACACGACGACATTGGGCACCAAGCCAGAAGCTCGACATTTGATGTTGAAGAATTTCTCCATGCCAATATCAGCCCCAAAGCCAGCTTCAGTCACTGCGGAGAATCAAGTCAGAAACTTGCTGTTATCATCTAAAAACAACAGTAAGGCTCAGCCATCGTTGCTATGATTCAAGTTCAAATTCCCCACCACGTCCAGGTTACTGTACAGCACTGCATCATGTTCACGTGCAAAGGGAAACTGATTCCCCCTCCAGTTTACCAAATGCTACTGCTGACCTCCCCTAAAAAAGGTGGCTCTCGGCTTCACACCTCTGTGCCCTTAAGGATGCTTTTCCAAGGCCTCGATGTTTCCTCCAGTATAGTAAGTCAAAGCAAAGCTTTGCTTAACACAGCTGGGATTTTCAACTTTTTAATCAGGTTCCCAATTGCATCATTGCAGGCATAATCACCATAGAAGATCCACTGTCACTCTATTTTGTACATACGATCACTTATTTTAGTGCCACTGGTTGTTTGTTGATTGACAAAATTCAAGCTAGCTGAGTGGCTTCAGAAGGTTTACTATCAGGCTTGATATAGGACAGTACCTTTCTGTCATAAGCACACTGTAGGGGTTCATAACAAGTCTCCCCCAGAATGTGCCCCCCTGGCATGGGGATTATTTTGAGCTGAAGACAACTGAGGCCCAAAAGGCTCAGGTAAAGTATTTTTATTATTTTATTTTATTGTTTTTGAGAGAAGGTGAGAGGGGGCGGGGGGAGCCCAGAGCAGTCTCCATAGTTGCACGTCATTAGTTGTGACCTGGTTTCATTCTGCACTGGTGGATGTGGGGCTGCCTGGGGCGGGAACCAAACTGGGAGCCTCCCACAAGGGAGGCAAGAACTTTTCGCTGCTGCCATCTTGGTGGTTACCAGCTGCACCACAGTTCAGCACGTGGGTCTCCATGGGTTGGGGTTGGGTCTTGACCCCCGGAAATTGAGGTTGTAAAGCAAGCGCTCAACCTGCTGAACTACCCCGGAGTCTCCAGCAAGAGCTTTTTACCTCCCTCTTAAGTTAGGGTGACCAGACGTCCCGCTTTTGGCGGGACAGTCCCGATTTTTAACAATTTGTCCCGCGTCCCGTGGCGTTTTTAAAAAGTCCCGATTTTGGGAAAGAATGCATGACAAGCTAGGGAACGGCGGGAGATAGACCTAATTTTTAATCAAGAACCCCCTTTCCCCCGGTCAATGGTGTCCCGCTTTACCAATGTTAAAATCTGGTCACCTTATCTTAAGTGCCTAGAAGTGTTTAAATGGCCTGGTCCAGGAAGGTGTCATCACTAGAGCTATACCTACAAAGAATAGGGGCTAAGTGTGGTAGGAGGATGCCATAGGGCTTGAAGACCAATGTCCTCTCTGGGTCCCACTGTCTCTGCCTGACCCAGGAGATACTTCTTTTCCAAGTCCATGTGAACGGCTTTCCTCCCCCTTGAAGTCCCAGACTCCTACGCCTTCTCCTTGGGTCAGAATGGCACATAAGCCCCAACTGCCCGAATGCCTGCGACTCTCTTGTTCTCATGGAGCCCCGTACATACAAAATTAAACTTAGTTCCCCCGTTAACCTGTCTCACGTGAATTTAACCCTTAAATTAGCCAGAAGAATTTGGAAGGGTAGAGGACTTCTGTTTCCTTTTCGACAACGGTCATCTTTAGCCATCTCCTCCCTCGCCTCCAAATTGCTAGGCCTGCTACTGGGGCAAGAGTGGCGTAAAGAGAATGTCTGGTATTGCCCTTCCAAGATAACACCACTGACACCGGGTCAGCAGCAGAGATCTGGGGCCAGCAGAACCGCCTGGAGCTCATTAGAAATGCAGAATCTCAGGCCCCACTCTGGATGCACTGAATCAGAATCAGCATTTTAATAAGATCTCTCGGTGGGGATGCTGGGCCAGCTCAGCAGGTTGAGCACATGCCTTGCAGTTGCGAGGTCTGGGGACCAAATCCTGGCCCCCCGCCCCGGCCTGTGCAAACCCATGTGCTGAACTGTGTGGCACAACTGGTAACCGCTGGGATGACAGAGAACGCCCTCGCCTCCCACGTGGGAGCCCCCCGGCTTGGTTTCTGCCCTGTGTGGTCCCACGTCCAGCTGTGTGCAATGGAACCATGTCACAACTAATGATATACAACTATGGAGACTGCTCTCTGCAGTCATGGAGGCTTGCGCTCTGTCTCTCTCATCTTCTCTCCAACAACAAAAAAAAAAATAAAAAAGATCTCCAGGTGAGAATGCCCGTTAAAATTCGAGAAGCACACTACTCTAGGCAAGGAATACTATTCATAAAAAGCAAACACTTATGAAATATACACTGTATACTGTCAGTACAACCAAGGCAGAGACGGGAATGGGTAGTAAAAAAATTTACTGAGATAAAATCAAACATTTAAAATGTGAAAGAATGAAGAGCTCTGTCCCCAGCATTCACTGAACACACACATTTCAACAAGAATTAACCCATTCCAATCTAATGTTTATGCAACTCACATCCCCACCCCACCCCCCCAATTCCAATTTATTTTGCCCAGGAAAGAGATTGGTGGATTTCTATTACTGTACTATAGTTTGAAAGGAGAAAAACACAATATGAACATAAATGGTGATTTATTTCTTTTTTACAATGTCGGACGTTGTCCTACATTGGAGCGGAAGAGGAAAAGTACAATGTCAGATGAGGTCCGACATTGGACTGAAAAGGGTTAAGAAAATAAAAATGCTAAAAAAATGCCACACGTAATTTCAAACTCTAATTATGTCAACCAGTTGATCTAATTCTTCATAGTTTCCTTTGAGTATTGCATATGCCCATGTAATATTCATACAATAGGTGGAATTTTGTAGTTCTGCCCCATTGCTTTAAAATCATTGCAGATTTTCTTGCTGTATTACAAACTTTCAAAATTTATGACTAGAAGTGGAAGCTTATCATTTTGATACAGGGATGTACCAAGATTTACAAATTGTTCCCCCTGTTACTGGATGTTTGGGTTGTTTCCAATATAAGTAAGGCTGCAAAATATTTGTGCATATGAGCTTTAACCTCTTTCAAATTATATTCTTGGAATAAATTCCCGAGGGTAAGAGTATGGGGCCAGAGCATGTACAAAAAGTTTATGACTGTTGATATGCTTTTGACAAATTGAAAAATATTCCTTTAAAAATATTCAGTTTGGAGAGAGTATAGCTCCAAGTCATTTTTCCCTTTATTACTCGTATATACTTTTTGAACAAGCAAGGCAGCAGAACAATTTAAAGCAGCAGATGACATTCCTTTTTATTCACGATTTGGAACAATGCCAGTGATTTTATTAGCAGCGGTCAAAACCAGAGAGGATCGTCGACAGGAGGGATCCCAGGTCAGCGGTGCTCCTGGTATAACCCACGTTAACTTCAGTGTGGTGGGGGCACAGTGGACCCTAGAAAGGGACTATTCAGCTGGCTTTGTCAGAGGTCATTCCAGAGTGAGTTCCCATTGGGGACAAGACAGCCAGGCCACCAGTACCAGGTTACAGGTGACAGCTCTACTGGTTAGTATCAAAGACAAATGGGCAGACAGATGGGACCCAGAATCCCCCTCAGCTGTGTAAACTTAGCAAGTGATTTTACCTATTTGAGTCTCAAAATCCTCATGTGACTTGTTGGGAGGACTTAAGTGGGTAACACATGTGAAGTACGGAGGTTCTGCTTTCCCGGTGCATAGTGGGAGCTCACACAGATGGTCGGCATTACTATAACCAAAGCAACAGATCTCCCGCTTGCTAGAAACATATTCAGTTCTTAAGCACCGTTATGTCCCTGTTACGTCCAGGCAGTCCCCTCAGTGGTAGAAGTGCAGTCGGAAGCTCCCTGACCTCAGGCAGGACTCCAGGGAGGTGGGAGGTGGAACCCATCCGCTACCGAACACAAGTGAACTGCCGTGCAGTGCACTGGGATGGATGGGTTTTGCCTGGCAGGTTTGAGAAAGATGACGAGAGAGCCCGGTTCTGAGGGACAAGTAGGTTTTCTGTAGGAAGAGAACTAAGGTGGTGGGGAATGGGGGAGGGAGGAGAGAGAAATGAAGGGATTCACAGGTGAAGGAGAGAGCAAGGGCAGGTACGACCATGTCCAGATGAAGAGACCTGGTCCATGACGAGTGGAGAAGTCCTTATTTCCATCAGCAAGGCCTGTTCTCTATTTTGACAATTCTGAGGAGCAGGGATTAAAATAACTGACCCCCAATGCTAGAATACTTAAAAAACTGCTTAATGTCACTCCATAATCAGAAGCAGATTATTGTATACATTTTACATAAGGGGGTTTAACTCACTGATCTCTAAGTTCTTTGCAACTGAATGCATGTTTTTACTTGAAGCTCCTCTATTAGACTCTGAGTTCCGGAAGGATTGTGACCACGCGCACGCAAGACATTATCGTGGAAAGTCACATAGAAGGCAATGAATGTGTGCATCTCCCAACCAAAGAAAAGGGAAGAATAGCAAAAGTTTTAAAGCACCTGGTCACTAATATATTACTAACATATTTCATTTATACTCATTTTTCTCAAAAAGCTGCAAGCTCAAATTCTTGTGAAAAACCTAATTCTTTACAACCTTCACATGTAGTCACCATCTTCTCCTATTTCCTCGGCTCACTATTGCCTAAAGGGAAAAATCCAAAATCCTTATCTTAAAACCCCAGGCCCTCTTAATGTAACCTCAAGTGCACATCTCTGCCTGTATTTTCCTCTACCTACCGGTATCTTCCTATGTCTCCCTGTCTGCCTATAGTATCAAGCTTCCTGCAGAACCCACACACACTATGTTTGTCATCTCCCCTCTTCTCCCATCTAGAATGTTCCTCTTTCCTTTCCCGTTGTTAACTCATTATCCAAGCCTCAGCTCCGATGTCCTATTTCCTGGCAATGGTCCTGGTCCTCCCAGAGCGAGTTAGCTATCCCTTCTACACCTGTGGCTGTGCCCTCATGGTGCCCACGGCCACCTCTGCATGCAGCATCCTGATCAAACGCAGGTGTCATCTCCCACGTGGAGGGCAGGGATTTTAGCTTATTCATCGCTGTGTCACCAGGCCCTAACACAGCGCCTGGCACACGTAACTGAGTGAATGAAGGAAGATATGAGGATGCTATCAGTATAGGACTTGGAGCTAATGGCAATCTAAAGACTGTCACTCAATGCAGATAGGTAGATGGACACATGGAACATAATTAATCAGAATTAAAAATGGTCTTATACCTCCCTACCATACCTACCAAACAGTTTTAATAAAAGGTATAAATGCTATGTGTGATAAAGATAGGACCATCTCAAATGTCTACACAGGCTGCCTAAGCTTAAATTCACGTTTTAAAAAACACATTGGGAAAAAAAGTAGTAACGTTCAGTTAGGGAAGGAAACAGGATGGAGTAATAAAGGTTTAGGGACTGTGGCTTCCAAATTGCAAAGGAAATATGGAGGCAAATAACGTGAAGAAAACAGAAGAAAATGCCCCAAATCCTTATACTTTGAAAACTTTCCTGAAACACTGCACATGTACTCATTTTTATATTATTGTTTTGAAATATCAGGCTATTAAGGGAAACAGAGGGCTCAGAAAAGGGGTGGTGATGTGCAATCCGTAATTATAAAAGTTGGGACCACTTAATAAGGTGCCATCAACCATCTATCTCTGTCTCAGGGGTCTTGATATGAGGAGGGGACAGGCCATTTTTATTGGCAGGTTCCATTTCCTGGGCACTTCCTGGGAACTGTTAACAGAAAACCTCTAAGTTTTCCTAGGGATCTGAAACACCCAGTTTATTCCCTTATCATATTTGCGGCTCTTGCTAAGTTTTTAAAGAGACAAGGGCTAAAGAATTACTTAATGTTGATTTTAATATAGACTTGTTCTTGAGTCATGAAGCAAGTATAACACTTACTATAATTTAGCATTCCTGAAAAGAGTGTCATTAGACTTCTGAAAGCTGCATATTTAAAAAGGGCTTGTGAGAAAATGTTTGCATGTGCCACAACAATTATTTGTCTTGGCAATGTCTTTTCTGTGGGGGTTACTGCTAGTCAACTTACATGAATGAAAACAGGAAATACTGAACTGACACTCTTACTGTGTAAGCACAGAAGCTATTAGATAGTAAGTTTCTAGCATGGCTTGATTCAAACTTCAAAACCAATCATCTGCTGAGAAAGGAAGTGTCAGTGATTCTGGGTTGGGAAGGGGCTGACTATTTGGACAAACACTCTTAGCAACCTGCACAGGAAACAGCGCTCTGGGTTCAGGTGGAGAGTAAAAACCGATACAGGACAAACAGCGGGCTGGCTGTCCCTGCTGACCCACTGGGGCACCCCTCAGTCACACGGAGCAAACAACAGGAAAAATAACAGACAACTACACACTGCTGGGAGGCACATGCGGTATCTATGAAATTGTTCAATGACACAGAGATAACTTTTATTTTTCAAATGATTCTACCATGTCCCCAACTAGCAATACACAACAAAGTACAATAAGTGAAATTCAACGTCGATCAGAACTCAGATAGGTAATCACTGATCTGCTAACTTAAAGGGATATTAAAAAAAAGCATTAACATCATCACCTCATAGGCAGGCCCTAGGAATTACGGGTTCAGAAATTCCAGAGCTACGAGGAACGAACCTCCTCCACTACCTTCCTGGGCTAAGAGCCCTTTGTGGGGTACCAGGTCCCTCTGATGCCCAGCCCAGTGCTCCCCGAGTTCTGTGTTACACTCTGCCACTTGGCATTTGACTTAAAAGCAGTTTTGATTAAACACATACATCCTAGAACTCAGGAAAAAAGCCTTCATGTTTTTTCTCATTCACCAATGTTTGAATTTCCACTATTTTGCCTGGCCTTTAAGCTATCATCTATGTATTCATGTCTTCATTTAGTAAGAAAGCAGCACATTTTTAACACGACAAAGGTGAGAAAGACTAATTAATTACCATCATATAATGCATAGGACAGACACCACCCTCTCCAAAAACAAAACCAAACCAGAATTATCCACCCAAAATGTCAACAGAGACCGAACCACTCTGCTGCAGTTCAATCATGACAGAGGAGCTTCAAACTTGCAAGAATAAAATACTGCACAAAATTATGACGTGACTGATTCCCTCAGATGCCATATATCCTGATATATAACAATCACGGTGAAAATTCTGCTCAGCAGTCGTGTGTGTTGCACAAACAGTGTGTTAACAACACGGCAGTTCCGGTGATAAGTAGCATCTTCCTGGTGACCGCTGCACTACTTCATAAGGAAGAGAGGGATGGACAGAAAACGTCAATATGGACAACACAGGTGGTAGCAATGGTCAACCTTGCTGCTGAGAACAGACATCGATGAAGAGGAAAGGCTATTCTGTCTAGAGACAGGGGCAGGGGGAGAGGCACAGAAGTAACCGTCACTAAGTGTTGTCCGTGTCAGGCAATGTACTAGACATCCCGTCTCACTGCACTCTTCAGCACCTCTGAGGCATCTTTAGGCTCCACTTACAACCTATGATGCTAACTATTACAACGTTTACAAACCAGGCCCGTCTGACTGCTGCCTATGCCAGTGTTCCTACCCTTACTGCCTTGTCAATACTGTACACATATCAAGGAAGCGTGTAGCATTTCTCCAGCTCAGCTGCTTGGTAAGTTTTCCTTCCAACAAAAATCGTCACACCTGTCCTTCAATACTTTTGACCTATAGGTAGTAGCTCTAAATTCTTTCCCTAAACTCTGATAGGTGTGTGCCCACACTTGCTTCCTTTTTTTTTTTAAATAAATCTTTTTTTTTTTTTAATATTTATTTATTTACTTATTTATTTTGACAGGGAGAGAGAGAGAGAGAGATACAGAGACAGAGAGAGAACTGAACTGGGGGAGCTCCCAGTTCAGCACATGGGTCCGCACGGGCCGGGGCCGGGATTCGATCCTCGGTCCCTGGCGCTGCAAAGTGAGCGCTTAACCACTGAGCCATCCCGGCTTCCCCACACTTGCTTTCTAACTGCAATATGGCCCTGCGGTGATAACAGAGCGTATGCGATCTCTATTCTTCTCCGCTATAATATGCCATTCTTTTTCTCCCTCTCTTTTTTTTTTTTATTGACTGAATCCAGAGATTTGCTTTCTCTCTCTCTTTTTCAAAGATTTATTTATTTATTTATTTTTGACAGAGAGAGACAGAGACAGAGACAGAGAGAAGGGGGAGGGCCCAGAGCAGTCTCCATAGTTGCACATCATTGGTTTTTCCACATAGTTTCATTCCACAGGTGGGTGCGGGGCTGCACAGGGCAGGAACTGGGCCGGGGACTCACCCCAGTGAGAACTGAACTTGGGGCACTCCCCAGTTCAGCATATGGGTCCACACGGGCTGGGGCCAGGATTTGATCCTTAGTCCCTGAGGATGCAAAGTGAGCGCTTAACCCATTGAGCCATCCTGGCTCCCCCATTGTTTTCTCTCTTGCAGCGGTTCATCTGGGGATGATGGACCATGATCCTTTCTTCATTTTTGGTCTACGTGCTGATAGTGCCATCCCGGACAGCAGCAGGGAGACTACTGGTTAACAAAGATGGACTTCCAAGGGAGGAAGGTCCAAGGGGCAGTTCTGTCTGGGATCGGTACTCAACACCAGCAGAAACAGGCCACAGGTAGAGGGCACTTGCTCTGCGGTCTGGCTCCTGACAACCAAATGGGTGGCAGGAGGCATTTCACCACCTTCCAAGTAGATGAGTCAGATCCCAAGACTAGGCTTCCCAGCCTCCTCTCACCAGGTGTCCGCCCTCCCACCACCGGGTGGGAAGTGAGCAGCTCCAGTTTGGGTTTTCTTTTCCAAACTGCATGATCCTGTTATCACCACGAGCACTCAGTGGGAGTAAAGGCAACACACACTTTAGGTCTGAAATTCTCATTTTTGCTCTTACACTGGGGAACACGCTTCTTGGACTCGGAGTTAAACTGAAGCACCAAGATAATTCTTCCTCGAGTTTCAGACTACTTGACATGCCTGACTGTTGTCACCAGAATTGCAAATTGAATTTCCAGCTTTGCTGTGTCACTAAGGAGTCTTTTATTCCATGTAGACTCAGAAGACTAGAGTTTTCAGATTTCATAGTCACTTTATAATGGTAATAATTTTTCTCTCCATGATCCGTGCAACATACGAGTATATATCGAATATAAAACATACTGAGTTCCCCATTACTTTTGGACACACACTTGAATTTATGGACTGTTAGAGGTCTCACAAGAAGAGCTAGTCCTTGTAGTCAGCTTGGCTTAAAATGGGGTCAGATAAGAAATACATGTGCTCAGGGCACATTTTGTGAACTTAATTCTCAGAAGAAGTTCTCATAAACAGAGGGAGGAATAAAACTGTAGTTTTCATTCAGTCAGCACTTTACTTTCTCACGACAAATCAGAAATAAAAACAAAAACTTTGTACAGGAAGAAGCAAGGTATACGTTGGACTGGACTTCATTCTGAAGCACTGTGGGCTCTCATTCCTGAAAGATGCTAAAGGAAATGGAAACTAGACTCTTCAAACTGCCCTTTTTTAACCCTATGTAAACAGGTCTATTCAGCTGCAGCTGTCTGCAGATAAACTCAGGGAAAGTAGAGTTCAAGGTCACAGAAGCTCAGGAATTTTGACCTTGAGCTCCAGGTGGGCTAGCCTTGGAGGATTTATTATTATTATTTTCAGTTACTAGAAGGAGACCGAGGAAACCAGAATGAATCATTAAATTAATTATAAGGGAAGCACTGCACTATAGATGAAAATAGAAGGAACTTGATTTAGAACATACTAATTTTGAGGCTCCAACTCATCTTAAATTTTAGAAAAAAAGATAAATCCTTTTTTTTTGTTGTTTCAGATTTCCCCATTTAATCTATGACTCTCTTTGATTTTATTAAATGTCTTAGGGTCAAATGTCCATACAGATCAACTGGGCACACACTGGGGGACCTCTTTTAAAGGAAGACACCAGTAAAAAACACAAACACCCCCAGTATTAATAGTAGCTTGCGCCCTTGCTTTTTCGTCGTTTCTGGCAATGTTTATCCCTATTAGGGGAAGTTTGGTAGTCGGATATATAACACATGAGAAAGTTATTGGAGATTTATTTGGGGAAAGGGAAAGAAAAGATAAGCAAAGTATAAATAGGACATAGGTCCACTGGAACCATATGTTTTTGGTAGTAATAAAAACTTTGAAAATACCAGTAATGTCATAGAGATGTGCTTTGGTGTCACGGCCCAGAATTTCCTTCCTCTACAGAGTTAATTAGTTACAGACACTGGTTCACATTATTTGGAACCATCATTAATCATCTTGTTTTGTAAAATGATTTTGGCCAAAGTAAAATTTAATTTCGGAAAAATAACGTTTAGATGAAAATGAAATTATACATGTTATTTTTACCTCCCTTATAAATATGTAACTGAATTAAGTCCACAAACCTATTATCCAAATAGTTCCCATATTCTTGCAGCGATCATGAGCATTTGTACAATGTCATCATTATGACCAGCATTTAACCCTTCCGTTTTTAGCAAACACATGCTGTCCCACAGTCCTGGCTGGAGGCCTGGAATTTTGTTATTTATTTATTTTTTTTATATCTTTTTTTTTATATTTATAGAGAGTAATTATTTTATCTTCAGTGCATATTTATTTTTATTTTACTTTTGACAGATAGAGAGAGAGACAGAGACAGCTAGAGAACCGAACTGTGGGAACTCCCCAGTTCAGCATGTGGGTCCTGCCTGGGCCGGAGCCGGGATTCGATCCTCGGTCCTCGTGGCCTCAAAGCGAGCGCTCAACCTGCTGAGCCGTCCCGGCTTTCCCAGGCCTGGAATTTTGGATGATTGCATGGGCGCAGAGCTGTTCGCTTGCAGCCCCCGAGAACTGGACACTTGCAAGATAACGTGAAACAGAAACAAATTCTGAAAGGCTTCGCTACTACTGTGCCTTAACCTGAAATAATGGAGAGATGAAATAGAATGTTTTCATTGAGCAGCTTATGAAAACAATGGAGAAAAACAGTATAAATGTCACAGGTAAATATATTTATCCTAAAGGTCCCTGGGAGCTGGGGTTGGGGGTGGGGAGATTATAAAACCTGTAATAGCTTTTTTTTTTTTTTTTCCTGCAAATGCTGAGAGACTTAGCAAGTGAAACTACGATTACTGAGTTTGAAAACAAATTAAATACACCAACATTTCTAGTATGACAGCTTCTGTGACAGAAGATATTAAGACAGACAGAAGGAAACATGAAAGTAGGGTGATTCTACTAAATGCAAGCAGGCAGAACAGGGATTTTCAAATTGAAGATAGAGACCCGTTCGTGTGTCATAAAATCAATGTACAGTATCCGCTCCTAATCCAAGCGGGAAAGTTCCAAGACCCCCATTGGGTGCCTGGAACCTAGTATGATATCGAATATGGTTTTCTGTTCATGTCTTCCACCCATAAATTTAATGCCTTTTCCATCGTAACTTTTGCAGTTTGAGGTGTGGCAGCAAAGTGAGCACGATTTCTTATCCTTTCTTCACAATTTCACATATAGAGAATTCATTCTTACTGTAGATCTTAGCAACCTCAGCAAACAATTTTTTTTTCTTTCCTTATTTAGTTGAGAAATTTCCCCTTTCACTTAAAGGAAGCACTTTGCAGTTTCTCTTTGGCATTTCCTGAGTTGGCATCGCGATTCTTGGGCTATGGGACTATTAGTAAGTGAAACAAGGGTTTACTTGACTCTGAGCGCTGAGATACCAGGACTGTCGATCTGATAAGGAAGATGGCTAGTAAGTGACTAAAGGGCAGGGAATACAAACAGCGCGGAGACGCTGGACAAAGGGATGATTCATGTCCGGAAAGGGATGAAGCAAGACAACAGATTTCATCACATTACTCATAACGGAGCACAATTTAAAACTTACGAATTGTTTATTTCTGGAATTCCACTTAATATAATCAGACTGTGGTTGACCACAGGTAACTGAAACCTCAGAAAGTGAAACCGTGGGGGATATGAGGGACGACGGCTATACTGGGCTGCAACCAGAACTAACAAAAAATAAAGAACAGGATAGAAATATCAGGCTGTATCACACATCATAAGAGAAAGCAGATTTGTTTCATAAGACATTCATTTCTACACATGCACACATATGTGAACGTGTAGTTGTGACATTAAATGTATTTCACGGTCTGGCTCTCAGACAAAACATCCAAGAGTCACACTGGTCTAGACTCTACCTTTGCAGACTTCTTATCTAGGAAGGGAAGAGACGGACCTGCTGACCTCACCATGTCTAGCATTACCAGTCTCCTCCAAGATCAATTTAATGACGTCTCAGACCTGGCCCCATTCTAGTCAGCACTGGTACAAACCGCACAGGCAGCTCACAGCAACACCACAATCTCAGTGTCATTAGCCATGATACTGTAGACTCTCTGTTAATTGGAACTCAAGCAACCAGGACTCTCAAGCAACTGGCAACTGCTTGAGGTTCTGCCAGTTGCTTCAGAGTGCTAGTTGCTTGAGTTCTGGTTAACGGAGAGTCGATTGTATTTATTTTTGGGGTCACAAAGGCCACGTTTCATTCACTGACCCTGCAGCTCTATTTTGGGGTGTGGAGGCAAGAGAAGTCTGCACTGTCCTGCTCTCTGCGTGCCTTTCAGCACATCTGACAGGGACATTAGTGTAAGACAGGTCCATCCCCTGCCCACTGTTTAACCTTTTTTCTGTTTATAGAATGAATATATTATTAGAAATATATTAGTGATATGGTATTGGAACGTCTGACACAAAGAAGAAAACAAATCACCATTATTCACTGTGATCTATGTTTCCAGATTTCTCTCTTGTGTTGTAGAGAAATGATGTCCTTGAAATAGCCAGCTAAAGATATTTTATAGGGAAAAGGTAATAGAGTCAGGAATCATTCCTGTGTTCCCACCTCCCTGCCTCTACTACCTCCTGAAGCCTAGAAAGAGCTGAAACCCAAGTTTGGTGTCATTATCATTTTGTTTGAACCAAAAACCAACCCTCAAGTTTGCCATCTCTGTCTCATCTCTTCTTGGTATGTCCCCTGCCTGGCCTAATTTCTAGTTAGTGGGTCCAACTAGGCTACAGCAGCTGATAAAAAGGATTATTTGTCTTATACAGGAAAACGCTCAGTGTACATAAATGTTTTATGTTTATTATATTGGCAAAGGATAGCGTTAAAACAAGGTATCATGATGCCTGTCTGGCTTGCAAATTTCCGAGATGGAGTCCTGAAGGACAGATGGGGGCTGTCCCCACAAAGAAAGCATCTCTATCTACATACTTTTATCTTCAACAGAGTGTCATTCTAGACACCTTTGTGTCTGACTCTTTTCATTTAACCTAATGTGGAGCATTTCCCTAAGACAGTAACATTTTTCAAACAACAGTTTACTATACAATATATTTTATTATATAATCTGGTATAAAATGAGTCATGATTTATAAAACCACTCTTACTTTTGGACACGTTTTAAACTCTTTTTTAGAAGACAGTCCTAAGTACGTTTGTGTGGAGAAGTCAGTCTGCTCCTGCACTTGGCCGCAAGGCAGGTGTTGTTAAAAATGAAACAGAGTCAGTGACAAGAATGATTTGGCTTTAACTAAGTGTCTAGCTCAATAAAATCTCTTGAACTATTTCATACTGACAAGAATTAGCAACTCTCTGTGCTATTTGAAGGAGATCATGTAGAATCGGAGTATGTCTTAACTTCTCTTATAACTACTAGGTATGCCTGTGGGACCAAGATTATTATTGAGATGTAAACAGAAGTCGTTGCAAATCCAGGAAGACTTTATGCCTCTCTTCCTGCTGGCTGGGATACAGATGTGGCTGGGGCACAGGCAACCTTCCTGGATTACTAGGCAGTAGAGTGTCTCTGATGACAGAAGAGCTGCCATATCAGACTGCTGGCCCTGAATTCCCTGTGTGTGTGTGACAGAGAAACAAACCTTAATTTGCTTTGGGTCACTTTTTTATACCGTTCTTGTGATTTATGGATGAACCTAATTCTAACTGATCTATCTGTAAAAATAGAGCCTATTTTGAAACACTATAGCATCTTTCCCTTTTATTATTTCAGTTTGTACACTATTTGAACATTATGCAGTGTTTTCTTTCTCTGTGCAATAGAGACTCTGGGAATGAAGTCAAGGTTACATTTCTAATTTGGAAAAGATGTAAGATTTGCTTAAAGTTTCGCTGAAGGAAGACCTGAAATTTTGGAGGCTGAGATGTGACCATAATTCTATAAAAAGATGCCCCAAAGCTCCACCATTGAGGGTCACTGAGATAGGGTTTGCTCATGAGCTTCATACACAAAATTAATCAAGACAGCAAAAACCAGTATGTCCGTGAGTGTGCAGGGGCACAGGATATAGGATATGTGTACAGGACTCCAGAGGGTTTCCTGTTCATTGGACTTCATCCTAGCACCTTTTTTAAAAAAAAGATTTATTGTTTTTAACAGAGAGACAGAGAGAGACAGAGAGAGAAGGGGGAGGGTCCAGAGCAGTCTCCATAGTTGTACATCATCAGTTTTTGACATAGTTTCATTCCACACAGGTGGGTGCAAGGCTATGCAGGGTGGGAATTGGGCTGGGGGCCTCCTGCATGGGAAACATACCAAAGTTCAGCATATGAGTCTGCACAGACTGGGGGCAGGACTTGATCCTTGGACCTTGGGGCTACAAGTTGAGCGCTCAACCCACTGAGCCATCCTGGCATCCCCATCCTACCTAGCTCCTTTATGTGTGTATGTGATAAAGAAATGTTGGAAATGACGAGACAGCTCAATAGGTTGAGCACTTGCCTTATAACCACGAGGTCTGCAGATCAAATCCCGGCCCTGGCCCATGCAAACCCATATGCTAAACTACACACAGCTGGTAACCACCGGGATGACAGTGAAAGTTCTTGCCTCCCTTGTTGGGAGGCCCCCAGTTTGGTTCTAACCCTGAGCAGCCCCACATCCACCTGTGTAGAATGAAACTACGTCACAACTAATAATGTACAACTATGGGTCCTTCTCTTTCGCTTTCTCACCTTCTCTCGAACAATAAATCTTAAAAAACAAAACAAAACACAAAGAAATGTTTTTTTGGAGGCAAAAAAATCCCCCATTTTTTTTATAGTTGTTTTAAATATTTTTAGAAGTTTTATCATTACATTATTTTCTGACCCTAAAAAGTAAAAGTGATCCACAGTCTACCAAAACATTCACACAACTTTACAAAATAAACCAAAGAGGACTAAATAAGATGGGGTGGGACTCAAAAGCAGGTACTCAGATCACTGGTGTTTGAAATTCATAATGTTTGGGTACATAGATACTCAAACATATGGAAAATTAAAAAACAAAAACCTAACCCATTAAACATAACTGAACATCTCAATGTGGAATAAGGAGTATTTAGTGGATAAATAAGCCATCCTCATGCCCCTGGACAGCAGGCTACAAGGGAACCCCTGAGAAATCTCACGGCCTTGATCATTTCTCCCAGTTCAGACTGCAGAGAGGAAGTCTGGATTCCAGGCCCCCTTCCCATAAGCTACTGTCCACATCTCTGCTGTTCATCCTAAAGGAAATGGAAGAGTGGGTGGTTGCAGGCAGAACCATCACTCCTGCTGGGAAGTAACCGGAGACTCCTGACCCACAGGGCTATTAGCACCCAGACTTAGCTCTAAATCAAGTAAAGACTTGACCACTTACTAATGACAAGCACGCCCCCTCGAGCCAGCGGCCGAACCTGGGGGGAGAACCGAACAGGGGGCCTCCTGCATGGGAAGCACACTGCAGCTCAGCATATGGGTCCACATGAGCCAGGGCCGGGACCCGATCCCTGGTCCCCAGGGCTGCAAAGCGAGTGTTCAACCTGCTAAGCCATCCTGGCTTCCCCTACTTTAGATTTTTCATGGCAGTTTTTCCTTCTTTAGAACAAAAATAACACACACTAATTGTAAAAATTTCAAGAACACCAAAAAAACATTAAGTGTAAAGTGAAAGTCACCATGACCCCATTTCCCACAGATAAAAGTAATCACTTGATATGCTTCTCTACCTTTTTATTGCATGTATAGGTATTTCATGATTTAAAAAAAATATATAGTTTTGCAACTTGATTTCTTTTACCTTATGTATTATAAACATCTTTTCATATTCCCTATAAATCTATTACATCAATAACACTAAACATTTTTCTTAAGCTTTAAGTTTTATTTTCCACATTAAAAACTTAATCTCTTTATTTTGAATATACTATGAAGTATAAGACTCTAAAATTTATGTTTTAAAGTTAATAACCAAATGTCTGAACATCTTTAATCATTAGTCCATCCATTTGCCACTTAGTTGGAATGTTATTTGTATCAAATTATTAATTTCTACATATAATGAAGTTGTCTATTAAAGGATTCTCTAGGATGGAGTGTCAAACCTTTTGGCTTTCCTGGGCCACATTGGAAAAATAATTGTCATGAGTTACACATAAAATACACTGACTAACACTAACAATAGCTGATGAGCTAAAACAAACAAACAAACAAAAGGTCACAAAATTACTGTGGTAGTATTACCTTGTTTTATGATTGAGAGTAGGGTAAATCATCTATCATTACTTAAAAAACTGTTTGCTTTTTTGGTGTTTTTTTTTGTCTCTCCTCATGAATTTATGCTTCTAGAATCTAGACAAATATTAGTACTTTAACTAGGAAGCTCATCTTCCTCCACAGTTTTTATATAATATAGCATAGGATACAGTATGGCATAGTATATAGCATTGTAATTTTATAGTCACTTACATGTTAGTTTGACAGAATAACAATCATTGGTTAACAGTGATTACTTCCATCCAACGGTGTGTGTTTCATCATTGAATCAGGTCTTACTCTGGGTATTTCAACAGACTTCTATAGTTTTTTTTCCCCCTATATGTTACATGTTTTACTCCTAGGCATTTCATAGTCTTGGGGACACTAAATAGAATATTTTCCCCATTACAGCATCAAACTTTATTGCTGCTATAAAAGAAAACTACTGACTTTTACATATTTACATTGCATCTAACTAGTCAACCAAAACATTTATTACTTAAAATAAGTTTCTTGAATTTTCTAGTTATATAGTCATACTTCACATAAAAATAAAAAAATTGTCGTTCCTTGTCCAGTATGTATACATTTTTATTGTTCCCGTTTTGTGATATTGGCTAGGACTTCCATAATAATGAGTAGAGTAGTGACTGTAAGCATTTCTGTTGTGTAAATGTATCGGTGTAACTGTAAGGGCTTCATTAGTTTTTATGAGGCTGATTACTAGCTTCTATCTTACAATTCTATTATTATTTATTTAATTTATTTAACACTTTATTTACTTTGACATTCACTATTATTTTATATTAATTTCAGGTGTATAGAATAGTGATTAGTTTATAATTTTATTAATTCTATTGAGAGAGGTCTTTATCATTTTCTCACTAAGCTACCTCTTTCATCCCTAAAGTTACTCCTTTACTCTGCTTTATTTTGAATCAAATACCTAAGCACTCTAATTCACATATCATATTTTTCTGTGTAGAAGACTCCCCCATTTATAAGACGACCCCTACTTTTCTGTCTCAACATTAAGAAATCAATATATTGCTTACTCCTGTGTTTAAGACGACCCACAATTTTTAGTCTAACAATTTTAGACAAAAGTCTCATCTTATATATGGAACAATATGCCAATTCTTTCAACCTACATAGCTTTTTTAAAATTTATTTATTTAATTTTTTTGGGTTTTTTTTTAAACATTTTTTTTTTTTAAGTTTTGGGTTTCCTTGTATGGTTTTTATTTATTTATTCTTTTTGACAGAGAGAGAGAGAGAGAGAGACAGAGAGAGAACTGAACTGGGGGAACACCTATTTCAGCACATGGGTCCGCACGGGCCGGGGCCGGGATTCAATCCTTGGTCCCCGGTGCTGCAAAGTGAGTGCTTAACCTACTGAGCCATCCCGGCTTCCCCAATTTTTTTGTTTTTGACAGAGAGAGAGAGACTCTGATACAGAGACAGAGATAGAGAGAAGGGGGAGGGCCCAGAACAGTCTCCATAGTTGAACATTATTGGTTTTTCCGCATAGTTTCTTTCTACAGGTGGGTGCGGGACTGCACGGCAGAAACAGGGCCGGGGTCTCACCCTAGTGAGAACTGAACTGGGGGCACTGCCCAGTTCAGCATATGGGTCCGCATCGGCTGGGGCCGGGATTCGATCCTCAGTCCCTGGCGCTGCAAAGTGAGCGCTTAACCCACTGAGCCATCCCGGCTTCCCCTTTTTTATTGATGTTATTTGTATCAAAGCATTAATGGCTAAAACATTTATGGTTGATGCTGATAGGAGGTTGAGATTTTTAGAAAGCACTAACAATCAATGTTTTTCCCTGTCTCCCAAAAGATGTAAAGCGGTCCACAAAACAATCCACTATTCCTTTAGCAATGACCAGCTTCCTAATAATAATCCTGGCTCAAAATGCTATTATGAGTTCTTTGTATGAGAACAGCTATACAATACTGTTATTATAAAAACATTGCTAAAAGCTTAAAAGCAACCTCATATAATCACAATTTTTAAAATTATTTTATATACTGTGGACTCTCTGTTAACCAGCACTCAAGCAACCAGCAAAATTTCTTGCTGGTTGCTTGAGAGTGCTAGTTAATGGAGAGTCTGCTAAATTAGGTGAGGGTTGTTTGACTCTTTTTTGGCTGAAGGTTCTCAGCCAAGATGGGGTAGGATAGCTGCCACGGAATGTAAATTTAAAAGTCATTGTGCTATGGGTATTTTTTTAAAAACTAAAAAACCCCACACAATTTATGAATTTTAAGACCCAAGTTTAACCCCTGGATCATGTTTTAAAATCATTTTATGTTAACTTTTACAGCACTAATCTCTGTAAGACAATGGTTTGACAAGGGTCCTATTTTAACTCCACATTTTATGATGGTAAACAGAACGCTAGTATGAGCGCATTCATATTCAGAATATATGTATAAATCATAAGTAGGAATGAGCGAGATACTCATTGAAAATAAATCTGCATTTTGTAAATGCAAACAGTCAAGGTCAGGTTAGACATTCCTAAAGTTCCAAGTTTCTTTTATTTTTTTTCAAAATGCTTTAGTCCTTTTACTTAATCACTCTTTTAACTAATTAATTTAATTACTGCATCAACTAACCACTGAGCAAACATGCCTATATTCACCATAAAAAGCCTAGTGGAAATTCAGACACATTTGCCAGTAGGTAAGTCATTCAGTAAACTACTGTGTATTATTAGTTTTCATTAAAAAAACAAACAAAAAACACTTATTTTGTGCCCATTAAGTGCTATACACAGGGCAATGGGATGATAATATGTAATGAAAGCAAACATTTAGGAAGCAGTTAGGGCAAAGGCCCTGGGGCCAGGGGCTTAGGCTTAAATCCCTGTTTCCCTTGCAAGAGCTGTTTGCCATTGGATAACTACTGATTCGCGCTGATGCTTGCTTTCCTTACCTGTAAAATGGGGGTTTATCCTGGTAACTACATCCAGGAACTGCCTCACTGTGCTTAATGTGCATCATTTCGATCAGTTGCCTTAAGTAGTAGGTCATGTTATTTTCCCCAGCTTTACAGACAAGATGGGAAGCAGGTCTGGGGTCTGAGGAAAGGGAATCACAATTAGGGCTTAGGAGTTTTAAAAAGGCTTCGGATATAGGAGCCTGGTGGTCAGGGAGAAGTCCTGGCCAGAGGTCCGGAAGTATAGATGTGGTCAGTTATATCAGGGGGCAAGAGTGTAGATGGGCAAGCGAAAGGGTGTGAGGATGAGCCCGAGTCAGAGATGGGGAGATGGCTCTCCAAGCAAGAGACTGTGTAGGAAGAAGCTGTTGGGAGGACAGAGGCGCTGGGTGAGGCTGGTGTTTAGAAAGTGCTTTAAGGAGGAGGGGGGAAGAAGCCCTGTCAAAGGAAAGAGTAAAGAATTGACCATTGGAGCATTAGAGAGAGCAAATACCCAATGAAACAGCAATAGGTCTGTAAGAAGTGTTGTGGGCAGGGATACAGATGGAAGACAGCAAAACCCTAAATAAGCCACAGTGGAGACCACTTCAGAGACGGTGGGGGTGGGGAACAGAAAGGGCGAAACACTCTGGAGACTGACTCAGAAAGCTGAGGTTCAGTCAGTACATCACTTGCTACACAAAAATGTTACAGATCAAATGGAGTAACTCACCCTCATAGGATTCCAACTGCCCTTTGAAAAGAAACCCACATAGAAGTATGGAAGTATTAGAACAAAACTTGAATTATCTTGGTACAGAGATACTAGACATAGTTTAAAACTTTACTTTTGAAGATTTTCTGATTCTTCTATTATGGTGAGAGTATGACTTTAATGAAGGAAAGTTATTTTTGCAATTGTTTTATGTTATGTGTATGTAGGATGTTGCCAACCAACATATTTTATTTGTTTTAGGTGAAACTCTAGCACAAGCATACCAGGAGATAAGTGCAGGAATGGTCACTCATCATAGCATTTATTGTTTATAATGCAACAACTAGAAACAACCTAAATATCTGCTGATATTTACAGAATGGATAATTAAATTGTGCTATATTCACGGCTGCTAGATGCAACGACTTGGATGAGTCTTAGAACCCTAATGTTAAGCAAAATGGGCTGCTTAGAGAAGATACAATACAATACCACATTGTTTCTATAAATTCTAAATGTTTTTCCTGTTCTTCCATTAATTAGAAAATAAGACTTTACATTAAAAACTTAGTTCCTATTTGTTTTTCCACACAAAGCACTTGCCATGGTAGATACGTTAGAACACAGCACATACAGGCCAGCTGTAGGTCTTGGGATTCCTCACGAGAACTGGCTGGAATTTAAGGGTTATATTATAATGTGAGTTAATTTTAGCTTCGTTTTTAAAATGGAATTTCTTGATTTGGGTTCTTAGATGACATTCTGACATAAGAAGACAGGTTGTAAATTCAACCAAAGCAAGTACATTTATAAAATACCTGCCCAATTAAGTTCTGCATTGTTTATTAGTACTTTCATGAAAGCAAGTAAATTTAAAGTATAATCAGATGCTACATTTTTAAGTGGACCTATGGACTCTATAGACGTTTGGCTAAAAGTAGCAAATACTAAATGACTTGGATACTCTATTTTCCAAATCACAAAAAGATTTGCCTCCTGTCTTTCTCCTCTTGGCAGTGATGGTCTTTCCCAAATAAGGAGCCAAATTCCCTAATGTTTTGGTTAGCATCCCTTTTGGCTCTAAGAGTATATTTGAGATGTTAAATATGCCAGTTGAATTTAAGACCGTGTGTTTTTAATTTTAATACTTAATGCCACTGCAAAGATCCTCTGCATTGTTTCTCAACAATTGTCATGTTCAAGTTTCTTCTACTCTTTTGTGTTCCAGAGTAGTGCAAGGCGTAGGGAGAGGGGGAAATGTTCTACCAGGCACCTGTGAATTTGCTGGGTTCCAGCGGATCCCTGCTTTCTTTGTGGTAGCTACAAAGCATTTAAAATATTTTATTGTGGTGCAAGGCGTAGGGAGAGGGGGAAATGTTCTACCAGGCACCTGTGAATTTGCTGGGTTCCAGCGGATCCCTGCTTTCTTTGTGGTAACTACAAAGCATTTAAAATATTTTATTGTTTTGAGAGAAGGTGAGAGTGAGAGACAGAGTGAGAGAGAGAAGGTGGAGGGCCCAGAGCAGTCTCCATAGTTGTACATCATTAGTTGTGACATGGTTTCCATGGCTTCATTCCACACAGGTGGAAGTGGAGCTGTGCTGGGTGGGAACTGAACCAGGGGCCTCCTGCATGAGAAGCAAGAACCTTTGCCGCCATCCCAGTGGTTACCTGTTGCACCGCCATTCAGCATATGGGTTTGCATGGGCCGGGACTGGATTCGATCCCCAGACCTCGCAGTTGCAAGGCAAGCGCTCAACCTGCTGAGCTCTCCTGGCATTCCCTACATAGCATTTAAAAAAAGGCTAAGGATTCCCATAACCCAAAGGAAGGTGTTAGAAATAATCAGGTCCCCTCGGATCTCTCAGAGCTTCCTTTATGGATAAAGGTCCTTTGTGTGCGAAGGGACACAAGCAGTAGTGTCTTCCACTGTCAGAACTCTCATTGCTTTATGAGTTTTTTTCACTTTAACTGATGTACTCACACAGATAGTCTTCACTTGAAAGAATGAACTGGCATTTAGGAAGGCTTATCTTAAAAGTAAACATCCTTAGCATCTTCAGGCGGCAATAGCAGCCTGCCTCCCCTCCCCTCCCCTGTTCAGCTTACGTCAGAGTCTGTGCTGTTTCCAGCATTGCTGTACTTCACCCCCAGAACAAGACATAGGTAGGTAAGGAGAAGTCAGGATTTGGGGAGGTTTAAGTAAATCTAGCCAAGGTCACAGCCAGCACATGGCAGAGGGCCATGCAAAATCAGGTGGCCATGCCTGCCATCTAATATGCTTAACTGCTCTAAAGAAAGTCGTCTTCACTATATTGATTTTCAGTATATTACAACAGAGAATGCTCAATAAACTCTATTGATACTCAAATGAACCGAAAAAAATACTAACTTAATATTGTTTTAACTTAATTCCACTGAAGCTGTAAAAGATCTGGTTGTAAAATCTGGTCCAGTCAATGAAGAAATCCTGTTTCTAAGTTAAAGAAAAAATTTATCAAATATTTGAAATATACAAAAGAATATGTGTAAGTTAGCAGCAATAACTAAAACACCCGAACACCATCAAAATACAAGTTCAAGCTAGTAGGCACGTCTAGTGGGGAAGCCCAGAAATGGGGTCAAGAAAGTGTCGTGACTTCCAATAATTTCCTATCCCAAATCCATCATAAAGATCAACAAAAACTAGGTTTCTAATTAAAAGGTTATTTTACTGAAATCAAGGGAAGGAAAGTTTTATAATTTTTATTGGCTTTGTATTTTTTCTTCTGAAAGTCAGTTCTAGAAAATTGCTATCATCCTGTATTTCTGTTGAACCAGATCAGAAAGGACTTCACTTTTCGCTCTCATGACTAGTGAAGGTTCTTTCTTCTTTATCTCAAAAACAACTTTGAATTAATTCATATTTAATGAACATATTAACAATAAAAATAATAAACAGATGAATGGAAAGTATTCTAGGTAAAGAAATTGTATTCAAAGTATCTTGTAAAACTAGAAAAAAGACAATGCAGAATTTGACCATAAATTTCACCTTTCTTTTCAAAGTTCCAAGGGATCTTCAACGATAAATGTTCAGAACTGAACGACACAAGCAGTAAGAATAGAGATGTTTGCTTCTCCGGAAGGCCCAGGTACCACCGATGGCAATGCTAGGCATCAAGAGAAGAGGCTGGTGGGAGAGATAATGCTTGGAACCCCTTCTAGAAGAACCCTGATCTCTAGAGCTGATAAGCAGAGCTGGAGAAAAACATCTTTTAGGCTGTTTTCCGGGGAGGCAGAGAAGAAGGTAGCCTTCACACTGCCAGGGGGAGTGGATTTAAAAGCAGTTCCCAAGGCAGGTCCCAGCAGTCGACCGCTGACCATGACCGGGGCTGGCCTTGAGTGCTTTGGGACACAGGCTGAGGAGGCAGAGCTCCTGAATGATCTCAATTTACTGAGACTTTTTGGCTGCCTATGTTTAGGGCTGGTGCTGACGACCACCTCTGAAAGATTCACCGAGGAAGAAAAAATTCACAAATTGTGTGAATTAAGGAAAAGGGACACCACAATCAATTACTAAGATGATTAAAGCTGAAATGTTAAAGCCAACTTATTCCTAGTCAAAATATTAATAGATTACTTTTACAGGTCCAAAAGCAGAAATCAGGGAAAAAAGCAAAGGCACAAGAAGAGTTTCAATGAACATATTTAAAAGATAAGCCACAAATAGAAGAGACATCTGTAACACGTAGTGGCAAAGCATTTCTATTCATAATATATTCAAAAACAGCTAAAAATTTGTGAGAAAAGGATAAACAACTCACAAGAAAATAGGCAATTCACAAATGCTTTAAAATGTCTGTATATATGCTTACACACACAACTATAAATATTATTTCACTACCAACAGACCAGCAAGACTTTGAAAATCTACCAATACAAATGTGGAGAAGAATGTAGAGATCAGAAATCACAAATAATTGGTAGTAATATAAACTGGTATTTTGAAGAACAATTTGATTTTATTTAGGTTGATTCTGAGCATATTTTTATCCTCATAAATGTCACTCCTAAGCATAGATTCTAGAAAACGTTTTGCACATATTCTCAGAGACATGAACAAGAATGTCCCCTGCAGTAGCATTATATGTAAGACCAGAACCCTGGAAGGAATGTAAATGCCCCTGGACAAAGAATGCACAAACAATGTGCCATAGTCAAGCCCAGGAAGACTACACTGCAGGTAAAAATGAGGCTTCTCGGATCATAGCCACTTGGATAAATGCAAAAATGTAACACTGAACAAAAACAGAACGTTATAGAGCAGGCGCTGGCAAACTACAGCCTGTAGATTTCAACGTTTTGGTTTTTTTTTTTTCTTTACATTTTTTAACGTTTGAAAACAAACCAGAAGAATACACTTCATCACATATGAAAATTATATGAAACGCAAATGTCAGAGCCCATAAAACCTTTTGGAACACAGCCTCCCTCATTCGTGTATGTTTGACCCATGCTTTATTTATGCATTTGCAGTGGAATTTCTGCACAAAGACACTATGACTCACAAAACTGAAAATATTTATTATCTTGCCCTTCACAGAAAGAGCTTGCTGACCTTTGTTTTAGTACAATGCAGATAGCAACATTTATTAATATATGAAATGTTAGAACATATTTAAAATGCTGCAAAAACATGCTGTCTATCTGTGGTTCCCAAATGTACACGCTGAGGTGCCCTGAGCCACTGCAGTGAGCTCAGAGGAGCCATGAATGTTTTCATTTTGGGGGAAACCGAGCCATACTCGACATCTGGTGGACACTGCCAGTTCCACTAGTTTGAGGTAGTTTACCGTTTCAGCATTATCACTCTGCATGCTCTTCAGTGATAACGTGTATTTGCAAAGCTAAGTTTTTCGTGCTTGCTGCAGTAAAAAGCATGAACTATGTGAAAACCAATGTGGAATAGGAATGACGCTCGAAGCATTGAGTTGAATGAGTCTAAGGATCAAGAAGTTTTTTAGGAGGATGCTGGGTGGCTCAGGGGGTTGAGCACTCGTCTTGCAGCCCTGGGGTCCAAGAATTATATCCTGGCCCCAGCCCATGTGGACCTACATGCTGAACTGGGGTGTGCCCCCAATTCGGTTCTCGTGGGAGGCCCCTGACCCAGTTCTTGTCCTGGGCAGATCTGCACCCACCTATGAAGTGAAACTATATTGAAAACAGATCATGTATAACAATGGAGACTGTTCTGGGCCCTCCCCCTTCTCTACGTCTCTCTCTCTTTCATAAACAATAAAAACAAATCTTAAAAAAATAAAAGAAGTTGCTCAGGGCCCTAACAAGGACACATATCTCATTATTAAGTTATGGTGGCTATGACCAGGTGTGGAGCTCAGCCACAGCTCAGAGAATGGGAGCAATTACAATGAAAATGCTCACAAGGCTTTGTTTCCCATTCCTACTCACTTTGTCTTAGAATGACTGTGGCTAGTCATTGTGATCTTTAATCCGAGTCCTGAAATGCTTGAGGCCCAGCCCAGCACATGATTTGACTGGGCATTGGTCTAATCTCTCTCTTCCGCCGTATCATCTGTTTGTGCTCACTGACCCAGGCAACTGGGAGAACCCAAGATGGGTCCGCATAATTTTCTAGATAGGAAGGAGAAGACTCAGTCAACTGCATGCACTTTGCATGAGAGCGCTCATGGTCAAATGTGGTAAGGGCACCACAGCTTCACATGAATCCCAGTAAGGAGTAAGCTTACAAAGCACACAACATCCAGTCATCCTGGAGATGTAGACCCTGGCTCTTTTCCTTTTTGGAGTCATGAATTCCTTTTGAGAATCTAATGAGAAACTGTGGTGCTCTTCTCTGGTTAAAAAAAAAAAAGTATAGATACATAATTCTATACTTACTTACTGGAGAAGGTAGCTGGTGGGCCTCAGTTAAGAAACCCCCTGGCAATAAAAATGTACACATGTAAGCTGCATTCCAGAGTGAAGACGAGGTAATCATTTAAAACTGGAATCAAAACCAAATTAAGGAAACAGGAAATAATATTTAAATACTAAGGCTCATGTGCAAGTTTGAAATCCCTACAAATAGTTTAAATATGAGAGAACTTTTAGAAACCTAGGAACTCAATGCTGTTATTCTTTCCCTTCTTTCTTTTCTCTTTTAAAAATAACATGATTGGGGTTTGATGCCAAAGAAATGTTTTGCCTTCACAGCAGTACATGGAGCTGAGCGGACTTCCTTGAGGACTGATGACGAAAGGCGAAGTAGAAGCAGAAATCACAGTGACCATAGCACTTTCCCTAAAGCTCTTGTGCAGTGCTTTTCTCTAGTCTGACACATTTATGCAATTAAGTAAACTTTACTGTTTTAAATCTAAATGGAGTATTGAGTTCCTATCCAGAAATAATTATAGCAGAGCAGACAAAATAATTCCTTATGTGTATTGGGATAGAACAAACACTGGATTAAACCAGTGGTCTGGAGAAAATCTATCTAAAAGATGCCCATCATCTCTTAAGGTTCTTAGTTAATCAATATGATACTTAATCTCGTAAGTGCATGATGCTCACCACCGAGAATCTGCTTACGGGCTTGTCTCTCACACCCCGTTATAAATCATTGTAGGATGGGAAACCTCTTAAACATCTTCGATTCCCAGCTCCTACCATATATTGCATGACACACAGCAGAAGCTCAACAAATGTGTACTGAAGTAAATTATTTCAGGGACTTAAATATATTTTCCATGATTTCTTTTCTGGGTATTACGGAGAAATGCAATTGCTAGATCATTTGCTCTTTTTCAGTTTTACCCAGAAATTTGGTTGGATTATTCTTTCTCTGTGAACTATCTTTTCAAATCCTTTGCCCATTCTTCTATTGTATTATTCATTTCCTTATCAATCTGTATATTTGTTGGTTTATATATTCTGAATGCTATTTATTTGTCTATTACCTTTGCAAAAATTGTCTTTCAATATGTCACTTGCTTAAAAAAAAATTTTTTTTTAATTGTTTTTGAGAGGAGAGAAAAAAGGGAGGGCCCAGACCAGTTTCCCTAGTTGTACATCATTAGCTGTGACATGGTTTCATTCCACACAGGTGGACGTGGGGCCATGAGGGGCAGGAACTGAATCAGGAGCCTCCCGAGGCGAGAACCTTTACTGCCAAGCTACCCCGGCGGCTACTAGTTGCATGTAGTTCAGCATATGGGGTTTTCACGGGCCAGGGCTGAGAATCAAACTCCAGACCTCACGATTATAAGGCAAGTGATTAACCACTGAGCTAGCCCAGCATCTCCTGTTACTTGCTTTTTAACCTTTAAACTTTTAGCAGAACTTACTTTTTAATGTAACTCAAATTATCATCATTTTTCTAGCTTATGAGAGACACTCTCCTATGAACAATGACTTTTCTAAGGACATAAATCCCTCCTCAGGCTTCAGATAAACTTATCCCACTGCATTTAACTTCTGTGGAAGGATGTCTAAATGGAGTTGTTGGGGTACCACTTTTGTTTGAGGACCCAAAATGGTGATGCCAAGGGACGATGCTGGACCTAGCAGCATTGGCAAAGAAACCGTTCGAGAATAGATTTTGCATCCGTTAGTCCAACAGCCAGCGCCCTGGAGGTTTCAAAGGGTTGACAAGGCTAGAAGTCAGGAAGGGATTTCTTCAAAGAAAATTGTCAGTGCACAAAATTCCACCTGGGAGGGAGATGGAGCTTATCCCCCCACCTTTTCCCCAGCTGGTGAATGAGGCTTTAGAAGAGTGACTGGGAAGGCTAAGTCATGTCCCTGCTATAGGGGGACACAGTGGTGGACTGGGGTGCAAAGAGAAGTCTACAAGCTGAACAGCTCAAGGCAGACGGCTGTGTGAGAGGCACAGATGTAATCCCCCTGAAAGCAGGTCAGAGGCTGAAGGTGGGTGGTCCACAGAGACCAGGGGTGGACGCAACCTATTGTATAAAAGCAATACTGCCCAGAGGTCTTCTGCCAAGAGCATGGGGCCTTGGCGGGAGGAGGCTGGCTGGGTAGCATGGAATGCCCAAGCCTCAACCCTGGAGGGGCCATAGGCGGCCTAAGTGCACAGTGAGAACCGACAGAGAAGCCACCGGACGCTTCCCACCATCAGCCACAGGCAGGCCTGACATGAGGAAGAGGAGAAGCTCAATTCTGAATGAAGGCTGGAATTTGACTTTTATATTAGACTGGACACTTTTTTTTTTTAAATTAAAATGAGACTATTCTCATGACTGAAAGTGACTAGAGAAATGTTTTGGAAACTACTTTAGAGGAAACGAATATTAACTGGGCATGAGAGGAATCTACCATAAATTTCATCCAAGTGCAGGGAATGAACCAGCCCCACTGGGCTGGCTTGCTGGCCCGGCAAAGGGGGAAACAGCATTGTTTCCTGATCGTACCCTGCTCAGCCCACTGGCGTGGCTTTCAAACTTTCAATGGGGCCGCAGCATTAACATACCGCCTTCTGAGAGACCAGCAGTACAGATTGAGTCCTGTGGCCGAAGCAGAATGGAGCATGATCTTACATCTTCTAACGTAATATAAGAAGAAATATATGTGTATCCCTATGTTTCTAATAGTATTATTCGCAATAACCAAAAGACGGAAGCAACACAGGTGCCCATCACCAGATAGATGGGTAAACCAAATGCATGTACATACGATACCGCATTAGCCTGAAAAAGAAAATCCAAACCTGCTCTACAACACAGGTGAACTTCGAGGACATGCTAAGTGAAACAGAAGTACAGACACAAATAAGAGGTATTGAGAATAGTCATATGCAGAGATGAAAAGTGGAAGGGTGATTGGCAGGGCTGGGATGGAGCGGGAGTAGTTCAATGGGTACAGAGGTCTGTGATGAAAGGAGTTCTGTAGCCGAATGGTGGTGACAGTGTGAGTGTGCTGAACTGTGAATGGTCAGTGTACTGCCGAGGTCTACATAAATACGGTTAGGAGGGTAAATTTTATGTTCTATGTATTTTCCGCAGGTAAAATTAAAATCATTATCTAAAAAATTAAAAAGAGCAAGTTTAACCTTTACTAGTCACGTGCTAACAATGGGAGGAATAATTATGAGGAATGGCTAAGAATTATCGAGTCTCACCACATGTCAGGCACTGTGCCCGGACTTAACATGCATGGTCTCGTTCAATCCTCATTTCAGACTTGTGAAGCAAGTCCCCTTTTACAGATATAAAAACTGAGGCACAAGAGTTAACTTGCCTCAAGTTACACAACTGGAAAGGAGTTTAGCCACATACGTTGACACTGTCCCTAGTCCTCTAAACCAGGGGTCTCCAAACTACGGCCCGCAGGCCGCCCTCTCATCCGGCCCGTGGAGACCTTTTTATCTGAATAAAATAATATTAAATAAATAATTAAAAACAACATCTATGTTTTGATCTTTTTTATTTGGACCTCGAGTGTGTAGTCGGCCCCCAAACTGCTGTTTGATAGTTAATGCGGCCCGCGGGCTGAAAAGTTTGGAGACCCCTGCTCTAAACCATCGGCAGTGGACAGATTTCATTCACGGAATTCTCCCTCATTTTCAGCCCCTTAGTTACATAACTTGCCTCAGGTCAGGTGACCAGTTAGCATTCTCATCCTTCCACTTTTACCTCTGGGTCCTACCCAGCCACCCAATTAATTCCCCATCTTCCAACTTCTCACTTTTCAGATGACAAGGTCTACAGGGACATGCCCAGAGAGGCTGAGGACTTGTCCAAGGTCACAAGAGAGCTGGTATGTTTTACATACATCATCAGGTACACCTCTGAAGATGCTCGGTCACACTAGCACAGTCTATAAGTAGGCACTGACAAAGTAAGGACTGGTGCAGAGGCAGCTGTAAAATAGAGAGCTTTCTTCCGGGAGCACTTTCACTTGTGGAGCGAAGGCATTAGAAGCACGACTTCGCATAAGCACTCAGCTTTTCAGTGTCTGCCTTTACCCAGCCTCCTCGCCCATTAGCTCCACATTATGCCCTGATCAGCTGAGCAAGTCCATCTAGACAGCATGGCTAGCCGCTCTCATAGCGGATTTAGTGCTGAAGAGGCAAAGGACGGGAGAGCTGTATAATACAGACCTCTGAGACATGAACTCCCTAAATCCTCACTGGATCCTGACCGAGTGTCTGGGAGGGTATCCTAAAGCAGCCTCAACAGCTCTGAATGACCTTTATAATGGCTGAGTGTAGAAATGCAGAGCTAAGTTCTTCTGTCCAGAGGAATCTTTTCTAGGAAAATAACTCACTTCTGAGTCTGACACAGGCTGATGATTGGTGTAAAAGAAGCAACTGCCAGACTTGATCGTTACGGGCACTCAAGTGGTGGGAATGAAAATTACCCGTCGGCCTGTGAAAATCTGCCAGTGACATCCTTCAGATGTCAAATTAAGGTGTTATTCCATTAGTCGTTGTTTGCTTGTCTTTACCATATTTTCCGGCGTATAAGACGACCGGGCGTATAAGACGACCCCCTAATTTTACAGTTAAAACATAGGTTTAGGCCTATATTCACTGTATAAGACTACAGCCTCGGAAGTGGGGGGTAGTCTTATACAGCAAATATAGGCCTAAACCTATGTTTTAACTGTAAAATTAGGGGGTCATCTTATACGCCGGAAAATACGGTAGTTGTCTCACAGCCTTAATATCACGTGTGGGTTTGGGGCTGGCATGGACTGCACAAACTCAGGCAGGTGTCCCCTCTGTTTGGGCTAGAATATCCAACCAAAGCCAAAGAAAAATAAGTGACACAAAGGAGAGCTGGATAGCAACAAAAAGTTTCAAGTCTTACCAACGAAAATGTCAAGTTTATTGGCTGGCACCCCCCTGTCCCCCAATTAGGCCACAAAATTACACTGGGATTTAAGGAAGAGCAAACTGATTTCATTCCAAGTTATCAGTAATCCTATTACGGCCAATGGCTAACATCGAATGAGCACTTTCTCCTGTCAAGTAACACACATTAGACAGTACTTGACAAGGAGGCAGGGGCCAGGGCCAGGGACCGGGACTGTTTTGTTCACCAAAGAATCCCCAGCTCTGAGTCTCATGCTTTGTGTACGGTAGGTTCTCAGAATTTGCTGAATGAATAATCTCACAGAGTTTTCACAATCACCTTGTGAGGTTTGATATCATGAGAACACTGAAGCTCAGAGGTCATTAAAATGTGTCCAAGATTACTCAGACAGCACATATTAGAGCTTATATTGAAACCCGTATGTACTTGGTACCAGAATCTATGGCTCAACCATGCTATTATTTCACTAGTATAGCCCAGACCACAGGGTTTTTCCAAAGGTGGGTCTAAAAGAATACATTTCAAGTCAGTGTGAACACCACTCTATTCCAGTCATCAGCCTTAGATTTCTTCAATATTCTACAACAATTAAATTGAACAGAAATGACTTACCTACAAATCCTTCCTCACCAACCAGTTTGAGGGCAATTTTATCAGCCAACACTGAAGAGTTGCCATGGGCGATGTTAGCAAATGGACCAGCATGCACAAATACAGGTGTCCCCTATGGAAACAGAAAAACAAATTAAAAATTAAAACCCCGAAAGACAAATGGGAGATCAATTTGGGAAAAACAAAGTGGGACAGACTGCTGGGTATTAAAGGCTCATCTAAACTATTCTGCTTTTATGAATCCTGCAAAGGTAATGCACAAATTCTCTCAAAGAAAGTTAAAACACCCTGATTTTTTCAAAGATTCAAGTTTCTTATCTATTCTAGAACAGTGTTATTTAACATTTAAAGCCTAAATCACAAAGAAAAATCTCTAAGAATCAGTAATTTCCTATTATAATTTTGATAAACCACCATATTAGATGCCTCAGTGACCATGAAATACATACCTTTTCTTACATTATGTCATATAATTTTACATTATATTTAAAAAAAAATGGAATTAAATCTTGATCATTTAAGAAGCTTATTTAAGTTTTTTTCATTAAGAAATTAAGCACATCAAGAAAAATGTAAAGCATAAAAATCAGTTCAATCCGTGGCAGACCAACTATATAAGGATGTTATTTATAGTTGTAATAATAAATAAAACCAAAGATTTTATATTCACGATAATAAGCTTGTTATTCTGATTTTTTAAAATTCTGTGTAAGCCTTTCTGATTGTTTGATTGTCTTATATGCTAAAACTCTGGTAATTATTACAGTTTAATTCTTTGAACAGAAATCTGACTGTGTATTTATTTTTCATGCCACTTCTATACTTTTTCTTTTCCTTTATCAATGAGAGTAGACCATAGCTCCATCTCGAAGAACTTATCCTCAAGCATTAAGGCGTTCAGGTGACTCAGAGCCCTCTGGGCTCTGTGTACACAAAGCCCAGCTCCACCTGTAAAAACACAGGTGGCCCATTCCCTGACATGGGGGGGCTGGTGGCCAGAGGACATTCCCACGAGCCATGATGGGCTGCTGGCTGAACATGTTTCAAAGATGAGAAATTAGGAAGAAAGGAAGTGAAAGAAAAAGCATCTTAGAATGAAAAAGACAGTTTATCAAAGCCATTCTGCGAGGTGACCAGCTCATAAAAAAGGGGTGTTACTTCTGTTGGACCCTGTGTTTAGTGTCTAAACCTCTTCCCCTCGACCTAGCTCTGATTTCTCACTTCTAACCTGACAAACCTTTCAAGTGCTAAAAAGGAAATGCTTCTTAACAAAGTCTCCATTGCCCCCTAACCTTGCCAATCCTAGAACGCAGCTGCCTCTGGGAAGCTAGTGGTGTTGGGGAAAGTGTGGTGAGGACAAGGTCACAGACTCCCTGCGGGTGGGCGGCTGCCTTCCCTCCTCCAGTCTGCAACCCTCCCTGTGGCCATCTGTCTGAGAAGCACCAGGCACCGGTCTCCAAGGGGCACAGGTGACAGGGCATGGCTGGGTCAGCATAAACACATCACTATTCCTGATATAAGCCCTCTAAGGACTGGATCAGCAGCACGTTCATTTTAATTTAAATCAAAGGCCAGTGTTTTCAGCAGAATAGAGCCCTGGTTTTAGAACTCCCAGTCTGGAGTCTGAATGGGAAAAATTGGTAGAATATCATTGCTAGACATTTTAACACAGACACACACACACGTGCTCACACATTCAACTAATGTTTGTAGCTCTATGAAACCGTACACAGCTAAATATTTTGTCTAAAAACATTCCATGACTAATCCAAAGACATAAAACTTTCTGTCACGAATTTGGTATTTTATTTTATATGCAGAACACTCTGGGAAGTAATGCAGGAACTATCAGTTTCTCATGATTTCAGAGGTATGGATATTCTCCATAAAGGACTTTTTACACACATCATGAGATAAGTACCTAAATGACCGATTTGCTTGCCAGAGCTCTAAATGAGCTTCGTCCAGAAGAACGTTCTGCAGTGATGAAAATATTCTACACCCGCACGATCCAATACAGTAGTCACTGTCCACGTGAGGCTACTTAGCCCTTAAAAGTGTAGCCAGTAAAAACAAACGTTTTCTAAGTAAATACATATGTAAATAGAAAGGGAGCTGGTGTGATTAAAGAACTGAATTGTAAATGTTACTTAATTTAAACTAATTGATACTGAAATAACCACACGTGGCCAATGGCTACCACAGGGGCTGGCACACTCTGGCACTGGGATGTTTCCTAACCCAGGGTGTAATGCCAAGACCTCCCTCCTCCTGATTAAATCTTCCACGGTCAAATTCTCCACTGGGCTGTACAGAATCACCCACCGGGCACCCCGGCATTCTCCTCAGACGTGCTGTTCACCTGGTCTGGGGTAGAACCTGGCATCAGTTCCAGGAGATTCGAATGTGCACGCAGTGTTGAAAACGACTGGTCTGGTGCAGCGATGTAACGCTGAAAGCCTCCTCTGGACCTAACAGTGTATTCAAACGTGAGCACGAAGCTCAATCTGGACACTAACCAGCGGTTTTTAGATCATTTGCTGATTTCCATTCCTAGTGTCACCGATAAGCCCGGTTGACCTAAAATGATGACTTAGGACCCAGCAGGCAGAGTTCACATGTACAGACATTTTAAGTGAATGCTGTGTTTATTTTTATAAACAATGCCCACTGTCTTAAAGTAACGGCAAAATGGCCTAGTCTCAAATGAAAAATAGATACAAATGTGAGCACAGTAAGAATTGTTTACAAGCACCCGCGCCAATGAATTCTCTCACTAAATGAGAACTTGACTTTTAGAACGGGATCTATCTTAAAGGTAGAAGTAATTTTTTATGTAAGAAACATAATTATTTAAAACAAGATGCTGATTATCTCTAAAAGTATAATAATGTGCTTATTTTTGAGGGGAAAGAGCATGAGGAAGCAATATCATGTCTCTCTGTATTTTTCCTCATTTATTCAATTATTTATTTAACAAATCTGAGTTTTTAAGAGCTATGTAGTAAAAACAACAAGTACTCATTTACTTATTCAACAAGCGTTTACTGAGCACCTAATATACACGAGGCACTTCCAGGAGCTAAGGATACAGTGAACGGCGGGGTGGAAAAGGTCCTGCTTTCATCCTGGTGGGAGGAGAAACACAGAAACCAAGGAAGGCAACAGGAACTCTCAGACAGTGTTCTGTGTCATGCTGGACAGAGGGACTGGGGCTGTGTGGGACTGAGTGGCTCCAGAAGCCTATCTGGGGAGCTGCTACTGATATGACATGAGACTTGGAGAGAAGGGAAGGAGTATCTGGACAGTGGTGTCTGCATGGAGCAGGCCTGGGGGTGGAGAGAGAGAGAGACAAAGATGAGGCAGGAGAGGGGGATGGGATGGGATTTACCAATAAAGAACTCCAAGTGGGAGGACAACAGGGCCTGAATTAGGTGTTAGAGACCGCTGCCTGCTGAGTGGAGAAAGGTTTTGAAAAAAAGAGTGGAAAGAGAGAGACCAGTTGGGAGGCTGCTTGGTGGGGCAGGGGGCTGTGCTGGTGGCTGAGGGGGGAGGGGTGGGGGACCGGGCAGGGGAAGGGAGAGGGGCCACTGGGCAGATCTCCCTGGTTTGTTATTTGAACCACTCACTCACTAGGTTTGGGAGAAGGAGCCAGCTAGGAGTCACTGTTACTATCCCGATTTTACACGAGAGATAGGGGAGGCTGAGATTACCACACACACTTGCCCAGGTCAGTAAATGCAGAGCAAACCCTCAACCTCATTGCTGTATCAGCTGACTAAATGAACACATGGATGGATACTCTGCTTGTCCTTCTGTTATATCTTTCCCCAGGGTCACCTCCTTCTCTCTCTCTCTGTCCCACCAACGCTTGAGGACAAACAGCCCGCTTGCACCACTGCTTCCTCCCAATCTCACTGTGAGATGACATCTGGAAGGGAGCCAGAAATTGGCCACGGTGGGGACATTTACACCATGGAAAATGGCAAATGCTACAAACCAGGGATTTCCCACCCCAGAGAGCTGGCTGCTAAAACCCTTACCAGCTCTAAAACACTTATTGTCCCCCGGCCGCCACCCCAACTCTCCCATGTGTCAACTCAACCCAGATACTGCCCCCTTGTTTGTGCCCAAATACTGGGCTCTTGTAGGTAGACAATTACTACATCCAAATGAGCCAGATGTGTGATTAAAAAACTGAATGAAATCAGAGATATTTTGAGGAGGAAATTAAAGTTCAGCAAAGACAAGAGAAGGAAAGTCATCTACAAAACAACATTCTTAGAAAAGTAGGGTATAGCATATTCTCCTGGAAAATTCTATCAACATTTACTATGCGTTTTGTTTCAGAAAAAAATAAAATAAAATAAAAACCCAAATCTCAAAAACCTAATGATTATGAGAGGCTAAATAAAAAAAAAATGGCAAAACAAAAAATACGTAAATGTGGCTACACAACATATTCTGCTCTGGTCAATTAGTACTTCATTAGCCGAGATATGAATTATATTAAAGAAGCCTTTTATCATTAGTAAAGTGTATTAATTAACAAATACACTTTTAACTTTTTTTGGATGACCAAGGAGTTATTCCGATGCTCCTTGTGGGCGCATATAAGCTGGAAATGTTCCCATGTGGAGACACACAATGCTGTTAATGCAAACTGTCAACAATTTCTATAAAAAGAAAATCACTTACTTCTAGGGTCTGCATCAGATTTGGTTTTATTGCATCTTTCATCAAAACTGTCAAAGCACCTGTTACCCCCTAAAGGAGAGAGAGAAAGAACAAACACACTTATTTAATCCCTATTAAGATATCAATGGCATTTTTGAAAAAAACTAGAACAAATAATCCTCAAACTCAAAATGGATTAAAGAGGGGGTGATGGTATAGCTCAGTAGTTAAATGCTTGCCTCAAAATCATGAGGTCCAGGATTCAATTCCTGACCCCACCCTGTGCAACCCCATATGCTGAACTGTGGCATGACTGGTAACTGTTGGGACAGCTCGGTAGAGAAGGTTCTCGCTGCCCACATGGGAGGCCCCTCATTTGGTTCCTGCCCCATGTTGCCCCACTTCACCTGTGTGGAATGAAACCATGTCACAACTAATGATGTACAACTATGGAGACTGCTCTGGGCCTTTCTCCTTTCTCTCTCTCTGACCTCTCAAAAAATAAATAAAGAATAATTAAAAAAAATACATTAAAGACTTAAATGTAACACCTGAAACCATAAAGCTCCTAGAAAAAAACATAGGCAGTAAATTCTTTGACATCACTCTTAGCAGTATATGTCTCTTTGGGCAAGAGTGAGAAAAGAAAAAAATAGGCAAATGGGACTATATTAAACTAAAACGCTTCTGTATAGCAGAAGAAACCATCAACAAGATGAAAAGGTACCTGCTGAATGAGAGAAGCTATCTGTAAATGATACCTCTGATAAGGGGTTAATAACCAAAATATATTAAAAAAACACATACAGTTCAACATCAAAAACAAACAATCCAATGAAAAAATGGTCAGAGAACCTGCATGGACATTTCTCCAAATACAAACAGATGGCCAACATGAAAAGATGCTCAATGTCACTAATCATCAGAGAAATGCATATAAAAACCACAAGATACTACCTCGTCAAAATGGCCATTGTCAATCAACCAACAAACAAGGGTTGGCTGGGATGTGGAGAAAAGGAAGCCCTCCTGCACTGTTGTTGGGACTGCAAATTGGTGCAGCCACTATGGAAAAAGAGTATGAAGGTTCCTCCAAAACTTAAAAACAGAACTGTTTTATGACCCAGCAGTTCCACTCCTGGGTATTTAAAGATAAAAACAATAAGTCAAAAAGATATATGAACTCCTATGTTCATAGCCAAGATATGGAAGCAACTGAGGTGTCCATTTATAGATGGATAGAGAAGATATGATCTATAGACACAATGGAATACTACTCAGCCATAAAAAAAATATGGAATACTGTCATTTTCTACAACATGGATAGACCTAGAGGGTATTATGCTAAGTGAAATAACTCAGACCGAGAAAGACAAATGAATATATGCTTTCACTTATTTGTGGAATCTAAAAAAACAAAACAAATGAATAAACAAAACAGAAACACACTCATAGATACAGAGAACAAACTGATGGTTGTCAGACAGAAGGGGGTTGGGGGATTTGGGTGGAAAAGGGCAAGGAGATTAAAATATAAAGACTTCCAGTTATAAAAGAAGTCATGGGGATGTAATGCACAGCACAAGGAACAGAGTTAATAATGTAGTAACTATGTCCGATGACAGATGGTTACTCGATTTACTGTGGTCGTCACAAGGTATATAAATGTTCAACCACTATGTTGTACATCTGAAACTAATCTAATATTATAGGTCAACTATGATGAAAAATAAATTAAAAAAATGTCTTCTCCCGCTAAAAAAAACTCCCAAATAGTTATGTAGATGGGGCAGAAGAGGATCTATGCAAGGGTGAAATCTGGCAGTTTCTCACCAGCCTGCCTTCTAGGTGGGCATCCCCACAGGTTCCTCTCACCTCTGGCTACAGGAGACACAGCATCGCTGCCTGTGTCCACCTCCTGAATTCATGGTGACCATCTAAGACAAGTTTGTCCAACCTGTAGCCTGCAGGTTGCATGCAGCCCACGACGGCTTTGAAGGAAGACCAACACAAATTCGTAAACTTACTTGAAACATTATGAGATCTTTTTTTGCAACCCCTCCTTTTTAAAAAAACGAATAAGCTCAACAGCTATTGCTAGTGTTAGTATATTTTAGATGTGGCCCAAGGTAATTCTTCCAATGTGGCCCAGGGAAGCCCAAACGTTGGACTCCCCCTGCTCTAAGAGAAGAGTATGGGGAAGCAGTAGTCACTGCATCATTCCCCAAAGCCTTTCTGGAGGGTGTGCCACCAGCTTGCCTGAAAGCAGATCTCTCAGTCCACCTTAAAATGTTTTCTGGCAATTACGATCATTATTTTTTCATTACCAGAGATTTTACTATTGCCTGGAAAATGAGATGAAGAACTCATCTGCACAGTGGGAATGAAGAGGTAGAGGAATGGTTTAAAAGCATCGTCTCATTCCACAGACCGAGAAGGCACTTAAAAAACTGCTGCCTTTGAAAGGCTTCTCATTTTCTGTGTCTCCTGTTATCTGTCTGCTTAGAGTGAGCTGCCTCCTTCAGTCCTAGGAGCCCCTGGGTCAGGCTCCCTGTAAGCCCCCTTCTCCTGGAAAGGAAGAGAGAAGAGAAGAGACTACAGGCATGAAGTCTAATCACTAACAGAAAAAGGGGTGCCAAACAAGGCCACAAAGGTAAGCTTAAAAAAAAAAAATCCTTTTCGCCCTTTCTAAAGATACTGGGTACGTATCTTCCAACCAACTAGTCAGTTATTGGATGGCTCTCATATGAGCAAATGCATGTGAATGTGGCTGTGAAAAAATAAGACTGGCATAGCAGATCTGGTGGTAGAATCAAGAGAATCTTCATCTCTTCAAAGTGCATTTGCCTATTACTTTTCCCCTCTACTTCCATCAACGATGTTAAGTGTTTCTCTTATGTGATCTATTTCTATTTTTATATTTAATCATTTGAAATTTATAAGAAAACCCAACTTATTTTCTATTTGGCTGTACAAAACATACATAGCAAGAAATGTAACCCACCTCTCACAAATATGTTAAGATGTTTTACTGTGAAAGATGCTGGCCAAGAAGAAATTAGTTCTCTTCTTCTAACACAGGGAATGTGGAAGAACAGTGTTTCTGCAAACTGCCCTGCCTTATAATTCCCAGTCACATACACTGCGCTCCAGAAACTACCGGAGGAAGGAAACTGGACGCTTCTATTGGATCGTCTCTGGTAGGCTGCCTCTTGTTAGAGGTCTCCTGAGCCACAACTCATCTCTTGTTGTTCTTTATACACTAACTGTTACCAAACGCATGCAAATGAGAGTCGCTCTGGGACTGTCATTCTCACTATAAGCTATGACACCCGTTCGAACCCCAAGTCCATGGTGGGGAGAGCTTGGGGGATTTCAGGGGATATCCAAATCAATCACTTCATAAGAAACTTTCAGAGGTCATCTCTCTCAATTCTCAAATGCAATTCATAACTTTTTTTTTGGACCAAATAAAAAATAAGCTGTAAAGAAGTGAAATCAAAGATGAGAAATTCTTGAAAGCCCACACTTAATTTTCTATGGAGGACCAACTACTCATAGCCCCAACTCGATGAACACAATCTGAAGAGATTAAGTACTTTTGCAAAAAAGAAACACAAAAGATAATGAACAAGCATAAACTTTGAGCTTGTTCCGGAATGAAGATTTTTATCACATATAAAAATACAAGTTTGGGGAAATATTATTTGAGGATTAAGTTTCAAATCACTCCTGCCAAATATTTATTGGTGCCTAAGGTTAATAGGATACAGAAAAATATATTTATATAGAAACTGTAATATGTCGGTTTAGATAGAAATGTATTGCTTGACAATGTTTGGAAAGCAGTCCTTTTACAGTAAGAGGAATATGGGTTTTTCTCTTTAAGCTTTGTCCTAAGCATTCCATAGGGCTGCTGATATAAACATATCTATTTAATTTACTTGACAAAACCTGTGAGATCAGTCAGTCGAATTCATTTCTTCTAAAGCAGCCAAAAAGTAATCAAGCTATGTTGGCAAAGGTTTCATATTATGTCCTAAACTCTTAGAATTAATAAAATAGTAATTTGCCTTTCTCTTTCCACAATGTTTTTCAACAGGGAGTGTGTGTTTCAGATTTCATTATTGTATGTGACTCAGTATGTGGGACGCAAGCTTGAATTTAGAGAAACAGCTATCCAGCAGGCCTATATCATACCTGCGTACATGCAAACATGTATAAGCAAAGGAAGTAACTACATATGCGTATACCACTGGTGGGGTTTAAGTTAACAGGAAAGACAATTATTAAAAAGAAAAACCAAAAGATTAGTGTGTGCCAGGATCCCATGAAAGCTAAATACCAAGCATCATTCCATGCAAAGGGGTGCTAGATAGGAGCGACTCTGATTAAGGTGGAGACCTGCTTTTATATGGTGAAACCCAAATCTAAGGCACAAAATTAAACAGGCCAGGGAGCAGGCCAGAGCCCAAAACGTGCCAGATCAATTTAATCTTCCCCTTTCATGAAGGTGAAATACTTCCTATTCCTTTGAGAGGCGATTTGCCTTCAATTTAAAGCAGGCATAAATTGCACTTAAAAAAACAAAACTAAACAAAAGCCAGAGGATGCAGGGGAGGACACCCCCACCCCCCACAGAAAGCACCGATCAGAACTGGCAAGGATCAGGTAAAGCTTATGAAATAAACTTCACGTGCTTTGGTTGAAGCCAACTACAAGCAGATTTTAAATGCCTGCAACAACATCATGAAGCTGTAAAATAAACACGCTGGCGGAGTGGGGGTCAGGGGGGGAGTGTGTGAGCAGAAATTCTCTGAATTCTTGCTATGCACACCAGGAAAGAGATCCTTCCCCCTCCTGGTCACCAAAGAGCAGGGACAGCATGCTCTCCGGAGTCTCTGAGATGGGCATGCTCACCAGATCGTCTGCTGTGATGGGCTGCCCACGTTTGTCACTGGCCACCACCATCCTGCCCAGCCTCTCCTTCATGTCGGCCAGGCCGTCGGTCAGGGCCAGCACTGCCATGATCTCGCTCGCCACTGCGATGTCAAACTGCGCCTGCCACGGCAAAACAAAGGCACCGGTCAGGGGCAGGGCCATCCGGGAGGCCCCGTGCACAAGAAGCTGCATCTCAGCTGCCTTTATAGTTCCTGCAGGCCTGGGGGTCAATCCTCCATGGGCTGCTCTCTAACGCACATGTGTTCTGAGTCCCCAGAGCATGTGCAGCCCTGAGCTTGGTGTTCTCGGGGTGGCCTCCCAGGTGGCCACTCTCTTCTTCCATTTGTTCTGCGGAGCAGAACTCGGCCTCGTGAAGCCTGTTACACCAGCTCACGGCACCGTGTAGCACGTTTCAGACTTGTAATCAGTGACTGATGTGACTGTGTCTGATACATGTCTCCACCATTGGACTGTAAGTACCAAGAAGGCAGGACTATTTGGGAAGCACTCATTTCTGAATCCCCAGCTCGGAGGACTGAATGTGAAACCCAGTAGGCCCTCAAAACACATCAACTGAATAAATGAGCAGCTGCTGACGACCTCCGCGGTCACTCCTCGGTGTGTCAAGAGGGCTGCATCTGTCTATCCAGCAAAGAGACGAGGAGCAGTGAAAGATGGTCCTGAGGTGAGCTTCCCAGAGGGAGAGCTCAACACAGCAGTGAGGACACAGTAATTACAATGATCCAGAGTCAAAAGGAGACTCAGATCCACTTTCAGCTATCCACCAGCACGTGGCCACCTCAGGTCCTGAAATGCCCACCAGTGAAAGCTGCAGAACAACCGCTTTCTAGGAAATGTTCCCCGGCCTTCCTACTCCCGCTCCAACAGGAACTAAAACACACACTAGGAACGTGCACTTCCTCCTCCTAATCCAGCCACCGGACAAACCATTTCATTATGCTTCGGTTGAACTCTCTTCTTCCCAAGGGGCATGTGAGCCAGACAAGTTCAAGTTTATGTAGAGCTAATACATACACCTATGCTCTAGTGAGATCACCTTATGAAACATTTTTATTGTCCATTTCCGTCACTGACAAGAAAGGAAATGAAGGAAATAAGGAGCTTTCTGGCTACTTCCTGATTCAGATTTCATTTAGTCATCGATTTAGTGAAAAAAATATTACCTGTAAGTCAAATATAACTATATTCAATTATTACAGTCTCAATGTAACCCTTTCCAAACAAGTGATTTTTCACTGTATGACATTTAGGATTCTCTATACCATCATTCTGTTATAAACATTTCATATTAAAAAGTGACTAAAACTTTTGAGACTTTCTATATAAAACGCGACTAGAAATCTTCTTAAAATATTATTTATAATAAGTAGAATTTATAATATACATACAAGTTCTTCATTTATAATCATTACAATTTCACGATTTTGTATCTTGTGTAGTATCAAAAATTGGAACGAACTGAATCAATATATCATTGAGGGTATGCTGAGATGGCTCAATGGGTTGAGCACTTGCCTGGCAGCCGTGAGTTCTGGGGATTGAATCCTGGCCTGTGCAAACCCACATGCCGAACTGCGGCGTACAACTGGTGACCACGTGGATGGCGGTGGGGGTTCTTGCCTCCCATGGGGGGCCCCCAGTTTGGTTCCACCCTGTCTGGCCCACATCCACCTGTGGAGACTGCTTTGGGCCCTCCCTACTTTTCTCTGTCCCTATCATACCTTCTCTTAAACAATAAAAAATAAATCTTAAAAAATATTTATATCTTTAAATATAATTGTTACTCATTTTCTGGCTGAATGATGTACCTATTAGAGAGCTGCTCATTTTTGTTCTGCAAATAAAATGTTTCAACATCATATAAAGGTGTAAATGAGATTATTCTTTCTGTCTATCACAAATTTAAACCAAGGACAGAAAGCAATGTCGGCAAGTACAGTGATGCCTTGGAATTCGAACTTAATCCATCCCAGAACCCTGTTTGAGTTACAAAACGCTTGAGTTCCAAGATCAGTGGGCGTTCAGATAAAGCTATGAGCTGTACAGTCGATACGTCCCACACCAGTGAGGGTCTTAGTGAGAACAATATTTGAGTATTAATTTAGGGAAGTTCTTTATATATTTGGCAAGCTAATCCTTTGTTTTATATATTGCAACTATTGTCTTCTAGTCTGTTACTGGTCGCTTAATGACTTTGCATGTCATTTTTTCTTACCACAAATTTTAATTTCTTATGTCAAAATTACCTATTTTCTTTAGCATTTCATCTTGTTATGTAAGTGCTGGTTCATATCTGCAGCAACTACTACTGTATCTGAATTACTCCAGCTGACTTATTTTATTTTCTATTCAGAATTTCTATTCAGAATTTCTATTCGTTGTCACTGCTACTGTTATTCTCATTCTGCTTAGATATTCTAGGTTGAAAATATTCTTCTTTCAGAACTCCAGGTCAGTTTTCCCAGCATTGCTTTGCGTTCAGTGCTGTCCATGAGCAATCTGACGCCAATCAGAGTCTGCCTTTGTCACTGATTAGGACTTTTTTCTGACAGCCTTTTGGAATTTTTTTTTCCCTCAGTGTTCTGATGGGTCTAAGTTAAGGTGACTGGATTTTAACATTGGTAAGGCGGGACACCATTGACCGGGGGGGAGGGGGTTCTTGATTAAAAATTTGGTCTATCTCCCACCGTTCCCTAGCTTGTCGTGCATTCTTTCCAAAAACTGGGACTTTTTTAAAACAACGTGGGACAAATGGTTAAAAAGCGGGACGTCTGGTCACCTTAGTCTAGGTACAAGTCCCTTTTCATTTATCCTGCTCCACACTTGTCAGAGTCTATAATATGAAAATTCATGTTTTCCTTCAAGTCAATAAATGCTCATTTTACAAGATGCGGATTAGGACGTCTTGAAGTGCGTCCTGTGTCTACTCACTGTTCCTGTATATTTTCTATGGCTTGCCTTTTGGGACTAGGTTGAGAGAATTCCTTGGATTGATGGTCCTCCCCATACACATAGGCCTGTTCTCTTAGTCCACTGACTGGATTGTTGGTTTGACTGCGTAGTTGAATTTCTTAAGACTTTAACCTACTTTTTTCACAATGGCTAACTCTCAGTCCTTGTGTGACAGGTCTCTAACCCTCTGAGAATACTGATGCTACTTTTTAAAAATGGCTCCTTCCAGCTGCTCTGCCTTCTGATTTTCCCTTGGGCACCTGAGCTTCTCTGTTAGGTTTAGTGTCAGTCTTCATGACACGCGTTTTCTTTCAGTGTGGCAGTTCTAGGCCTTGGTGTTCCCTGCTACCTGTCTGCAGGCCTGATGGGTAATGACCTCAGCCTGTCACCAGACATTCGGGAGGGGAGGACACAGGACATGCTGCTGTCCTTACTTAGAGTGTCCTCTATGCAAATGACAAAAGGCCGACACTTCCTAAAACAAATGTCACAAGACACTGCTTTTCTTAAACAAGACATTTTTCAGTGCCAGACAGGAGGCACAGAATGCATGCCAACTGTGACTGTGACGTGAGGGGCAGCCCAGGGCTGGGAGGTTTGGGCCTCAGTGTCAAACTCAGAAGCCTGGGCTGAGACAAACTCATGACCGGGAAGTGAGTTGTTACAGGTGTCAAGGGAAAGGGCCCGTGGACCAGTGTCTTGGGAGCTGTCCCCAACAGCTCACCTGAGAGGTGCACCAGTCCTCTCCTATTTCTGGGGTGGAGGTCTCTGAATTTAGAGACTCCCTGAAATACTCCCGCCAGATTTGGGGTTGTGCTTTTCTCCATCAATTTGATTCCATCTTCCCATCTTTCAGAAGCTCCTAAAATCATAACAGTAACAACTCTGGTTTTTTGGCATGGGTACTGACTAACTGTTTGAAATCTGCTTCTATATAAAAGCTCCAGAATTTGGAGGAAGAGGGAAGGAGTAGGGGCTTAGATTGTCTTCCTGATCCAATCCCATATTCACCTTTTAATTCAAAATATTCAAAAGGCCCAAAAATCTACTTGGTATGAGGACTGAATACTAGAAGTGATTCTTTTTCTTTTCACTAAGAAAACTTAATGTAAAGGCTATAAATTTAAAACTGTGAAAATACAAAGTTTATTATAGAAAAATAATAATAATTTAGAGGCCTCTTGGGCCTAGCTGAAAAGTCATGGAATGAATTTATATTCCTTGAGCACCATCGCCCCACATTGCAGACCTGTTAAATCAAAAGTGGATACTATAATTTACCACCCACATTCTCTGGATTTGGGTAATGAGACATTATTCTTAAAAATTCCTCAAGTTATTAAGCCAAATAACTAGGTGTTTTATCTTTGGTGGTTAAATATGTCTGAGATTTCCGCTTTTTTAGTTGTGATACAGATGTACTAATAACTGGGTGGGTTTGCAATAAAACATATTAGGATTGACCGTCAAAGGACACCTTGAGTGGCTGCTTGCAGAAACCCAGGGGAAATCACCTAAGAAAAGGATAAGATGACACAGGAGGCCTCCCACCTTCTGATCTTCTCGCAGTCCTGCTGACTAGTTGGAAACAAAACCCTGAAGTAGTGGGAGGCCCACTGGCCCCTGCAGGTAGAGGAAGGAGAACAGCAGAGAACCAGCTTCTGGACCCGTGAAAGCAGAACCCAGTAAGAACAGAGACACCTTCGAGAAGAAAAGGCCACCCACCTGCCGGGAACACCCCTTCTCTGTGTTTGCCTGCCCAATCGTTATTTTTCGTAGAAACCGGTCATTTGTATCCAATACTGAAAGAGAAGAGAAGAGATTATTCAATTAACAAGCACACTGTGAGTCTAGCACTGGTCTGAGAGCCGGGGTAGCAGTGTCCAGCAAGAGGTAAGGTCTGACTTCCCTGGGGTTGACATTCTAGTGGGAAGACACAGACAGGAAGCAAATCAACAAGAAAGTGCCAGCGAGCGACAATGCCTTAAGAAAATAAAGGAGGTGACATGATGGTGTATGTCAGGGCAATAGTGGGGGTGAGGCACCATTTTTGACTAGGCAGTAGGAATGGCAGAATGTCATTTCTGAGGCAATGACATATAATGCTAAAACCTGAGTCCCAAGAAGAAGGGTATTAAGCTTCTCAACAGGTTAAACATTCAATAATCATATGAACCAGCAATTCCACTTCTGAGTATATGAGGGCTGTCTGGAAAAAATCTAGCCATAAATGCCTCTACTTTTCATATTTAATGTCTGAATACTTTCCAGATAGCCCTTGTAAATCCATTAGAAAGCAGGGACCTGAACAGGTATTTGCACACCCATGTTCACAGCGGTATCATGCACAATAGCCCAAAGGTAGAAACAGCCAAGTGTCCAATAGATGAATAAACAAAATGTGGTATATACGTGCAATGGAATACTATATAGCTATAAAAAGAAATGAACTTTTGCTATATGCTACAAAATGGATGGACACTGAAAACCTCAAACATGATAAAGCTAGAAGGACAAATTTTGTACGATTCCACTTATAATGAGGTCCCTAATCTAGGCAAATTCATAGAGACTGAACACAGACTAGTGGTTACCAGGTGGTGAGGGTGGGAGTTACTGTTTGATGGCTATAGAGTTTTTTTGGTTATAGATAGTGGTGATGGTGTAATCATTTTCAGCCTTGTGAATATATTTAATGGCATTAATTGCATGTTTACAAATAGTTAGTGATGTACAAGGGCTGTCTGGAAAGTAGCCAGCCATGTAACCGTTCTCGTTATATTGACAGTGGCTGAATTTTTTCCGGACAGCCCTCATATGTATACATTTAACCATAATTAAACAAATAAAGTAGTAAAGGGGGAGGGAAGAAGCCAATCATTACTCAAGAAGGCACAAATTCTCTTTCTTTCTTTATTTATTTTGGTTTGTTTTGAATTGCACCAATTTGCATTTTGGTTGTCAAAACTAGATTTGATTTTAGTGAAAACCAAATTGACAAAGCCAGAAAGATAGAGACTTCCCTAATAATTCATGTGGCTTCAAGTAACAAGCTGTCTACAGACAGCTTAGATCCAATCCACTAAATGTATACTATGGCACTGAAAACCGTCATGGGGATTATGTATTTGGGGACAAAAAGCACCAGGAGAATGAAAATGTTACCATTTTCTTTCACACACAAAGCACAAGCAGACCCGTCCACCTTGGTTCTTTCCTGACTCAGCTGCTGCTGCTCTCTTTCTCCACATATAATACGCTCTGTCTTGCACATGTGCACACACTCACATTCACTCAAACACTCACCAAACACATGAAAACCTTCTTTACGATTTTAAGACATAAGTAAAGACAGAAATGCTTCTCAATATGATTGCTTGCTAGTACTTATTCCCATGTCCTATGGGGCAGAGTCATAAAAAAGTGAAAATATTTGTTACTCCAACGTGAAGTACACAATCTTGGCACAAGATCGATGTGATCTAGTTATTGGAAATTTAGCTGTTTTTTATTTAGCAAAGAGAACACAAACAAGCCAAAAAATAACAATGGCAAGATGAACTATGACCGGTGGCACTGACAGTCTGCCTGTGGGTGAACTGTGCCCCGGTGGAGCAGGGCATCTCAATCCACATGCGTCCAGTGTCAGCGACACACATGCGAGGAGAAATGCCACACACAAGAAAGATACCCGAAAGCAACCCTAAGTGAACGATACATCATGCCTGGCCGCCACACGATAGAGCTAGAGGTGGAATGAACATTATCCATTCCAGGAAGACTTGTTGAGGGGCAATTTTGTGCCAGGTCCCATGCTAGCTTCACAGGAACACAAAGATGAACAAGACATTAGTCTCTGGTCTAAGGCATCTACTGGCAAAGGGGAGATAAGGAGAGGGCAGGTGAGTGTGGAGCGGGGAGGAATCTGCTCTTTATTTTTTTATTCTCTGCTCTAGATGGTCCTTTTTGCACTGCAGTGCTGACTATGTCTTAAGGGACAGAGCGTGCCCAACAGGGTCTGGGCTGTGTAAGGAACGACCTTGGGGGCAAGTGCACTATTTTGGTTTCATTGGAATAAGAGCAGTGATGCTCTGCAGGGCAATGCTGGGTGGGACCCAGGACGCTGATGTCAGTTCTCTGTGCAGGGCTGAGGCTGTGGGACCCTGATCTAATGGCCAAGCGAGGAACACACTATTGAGATGGGGAGAAGACTGAGCCCCGGGAGTTCCGATGCTCACAGAGGCAAGGGCTCACTCATGCTCCCCTAAGAACAACAATATGGCCCCATGTCTACTGTTTCTTATGTTTATGTTAAGTATTTCTGGAATATTCTATCAGCTCCCAGTTCCACTCTGTTGTGAGGCACTCGAGGACTTTAATGTTCTGATATGAGACGTAGAGTGCAGGAACCACCAGTTAGATTTCTTACTTGGACTGAAAGGAAAGGAGAGATGATGCCTTTCAGAGCCACGTGGTCTGAGAAGAGGTTCTCAGCCCTGCAAGGTCCCTCTCTAGTTATCAAATCATAATAAGGATCTAATCTCATCCCAAGGGTTATATAAACCCCTACATTAAATGTCCTCAATTCATTTGATGGGAGAGTCCCATTTTTTAATATTAATTCATGGAAATAAAGCCAACTTACTTATTAAAGTTAGTGGACCCAGGTGGCTTGTCTATGGCAACAACATTTTCTTCACTTTAGTGCCCTGAATAATGATATTATTCTAGTATTTATCTGGATCACTTTTTTAAAATTTGTTACCTCCATTAAAATCGATTTGTGACCATAGAATGCTTCAGTCCTTTCTGACTTCTCAGACAGAAAGCCAATCTGAACACTAGCCCAAGGTATCAGGGAATAAGAAGCTTTTTTCTCCCAAGACCCACGGGGCTGGGCCAGTGTCTCCTTTCTGAAGCGGCCTCAGCTGGTACCACAGGTTTCATCAAGAGCTACCACCACGGTCCTGTAAGTCCACGTTATCCGCTCCATTTCCACCTCCGTGAGACTGAGGCCCAGAACATGTTCATGGTTCTCAGGGTCACGCAGTGTAAGTTAGTGGCTGGGTGGAGACACACACCCAAGGCTCCTGACTCCACATTCAGTGCATTTCCTCACCATCTCGCCCTTGGAGAAGGCAGTGTGGGAGGAAGGGGCACAATGTCACAGCTTAGAAGGAGGTCAGGATGGAGGCCATGGGGAGTCCTTCCTCACTGAATCTGAAGTGTTAGACCAGTGGTGTCCAACCTTCTCACTTCCCTGGGCCACCTTGGAAGAACTGTCTTGGGCCACACATAAAATACACTAACACTAAAGATAGCTAATGAGCTAAAAAAAAAAAAGGTTGCAAAAAGTCTCATGTTTTCATAATTTGTGTTGGGTCTCATTCAAAGCCGTCCCTGCAGACTGGACATGCCTATTTGGAGGGTATTCTAATGAGTGGCTTAGAAGAACACACTATTACAAATAAACTCAGAAAAAATTTTAGCACTGAAAATACAGACTTAAGACCTCAGAGCTAGTGATAAGGAAGTGAAGGAAAATTAGGGTGGCAAGGAGAAAGGGCAGCAGGACAAATGAAGGGAGCAATGAAAAACAAAACAAAACAAAAACCCAAAACATAAAACAGGACAAGAGGCCAGAGAAGAGACAGAGGAGAAAATAGTTTTCCTTGGAAATGTGGATGGAGAGAGCCCACACAGAGCTGCTGGTTTGAGAAGGGGCACAGCCTGTTCTAATAGGAGGCAGGGCTGAGGGAAGAGGCTGGAGAAATAAGCGGGGGGATTATGAAACACCAGCTGCTCAGCAATGGGAAGAAATAAAATTGCATTTGTGAAATGGACTGAAAAGCTTCTGCTAGAACACATGGGGTCCTTCGGATCTGGCCCTCAGCACCCACCTCTCTGCCACGTGATGGTGGAGGGGTCAATGTCGAGACGGGCAAATCTGCTCATTTCCTCCTCTGTCAGGATGCTTGGATCAGTTTTACTTATTCCCAGTTTCTAATGATTACGAAAAAAAAAAAAAGCGCTAAGTTTTAGAAAGAACAGAAAGCAAAATGTAACCAAAATGATCCCTCTTCCTGTATTTTCTCCAGGACTAGGAAAGCTTTTGGAAAAACCTGAAGTTGAACTTCACATAAATGGTAGGTTAGGCCAACTCATAAATAAATGCCTGCAGTCCCATAACGCCTATAAGCAGAAGACACTGACAGTTGTAACGGGCCCTTAAAAGGGTCTGAAAACGAGTGCTAACGGCAGAGCACTGGTTGTCCTGTCTCAGACTGAGGCTCCCCAGTCTCTCTACGGGGCCACCACGTATTGTGCTCAGAAGGGACATAAGCTGCTGTCTGTATAAGTGATGCTCCAGTTCACTGGCTTTTCTTTTCAAATCCAAATACCAATAACTCAAGTAAAGTTGTTCATGTTTTCGAACTAGTTATTCCTCATTCACCGAGAATAAAAAACCATTGAAACTGTTAATGCAGCCATTTCTGTAAAGGAAACATTCTAAGAAAGAGGTTTTTAATGAATAAGAAAATATGGGAGAGAGAAACTATGTATGTTGTAGTTGCTGAGGGCAGTCTATGGCGTATTAATGGTTCAGTCGGAAGGAAGGGGGTGAATTTTTTTAAACCAATTATTACCAAGCAGTGGTTGTAAATTATACCATTCAAATTAGTTTTAAGTTTCTAAAAAAGAGCAAGGGGAAATCAATGTCATTAGTAGAACAAGCAGCAAATTGCATTAGAAAATGGCAATATGGAAAGAATTAAGATTGTGGAGATGCTGGGATAGTGCAGCAAGTTGAGTGCCTGCCTTGCAACCTCAAGGTCCGGGATCAAACCCCAGCCCTGGCCCCTGCAAACCCAGATTCTGCTGCATGGTGCAACTGGAACCACTGGGATGGCAGAAAAGGTTCTCACCTCCCATGTGGGAGGCCTCTAGTTCAGTTTCCCACTCTGCGTGGCCTCACATCCACCTGTGTGGAATAAAACTATGTCACAACTAATGATGTACAACTATGGAGACTGCTTGGGCTCTCTCTCACTTCTCTCAAACAATAAAATGAATCTTAAAAAAAAAAAAAAAAAAATTAGGATCACTTCCACAAGTGCAAGCTTAGTATCAAGCTGCACCCAAAACTGAGGCAGATGAATTTTCAAAGGCAGTATTTTCTTTCCTAGAAATTGAAGAAATGTCATGAAAAAGATTCTTGGAAATTCTCATTTGTTTGTTGACCACAGTATTCTAGATCCAGAGTGGTCCTCTTAATTTATAGATGAAGAAACAGAGACCTGATTTGTCCACTCTGCTCTTTAGTGTAAAACCAAGGTCTCAGGCTTCTAGTTCTATGCTCTCTCTGCTACACTGTTCTGTCTCTTTAGAGTTTAATGCCCAAAAGAGTAACTGAAAACCAAAATCAAACCAACTTCAAGATTTCCGGCCTTGGCATTTTTCTGATTTTGTCTCTAGGATGTTTTCTTTTTTAAAGAACCATAACTGGAAACTTACTTTCAGCCGAGCAAGTTGAATTGTTGAAAATTCTCGAACACCATTCGCTAAAGGAACCAGTCGATTATACAGAGCCTGAGGACACAAAACAAAAAGAAAATCCAACAAAAGTTTAAGGGCCAACCATGAACTTGGACAATTCATAGGATATGACAAAGTTCATTACATTTATAACCAAACTGTTTAGATTACAGACCCTATTAAAATTCTTGGCTAATATAAACAATATAGCCTTAAGTTCAGTCATTTTAATAAATCTGACCAGATGTGACATAATGCACATTTCAAAGAGTTTGCATAAATATGTATTTCTTGATCTACAGCCTTATAACTATCAAATGAATATTTATCTCTATTTGGCTTCAGAAACGCACTAGAAAGTTACTTTAATTGGAGGCAGTTAAGACCCTTGTAAAAGAGCCAGAAAGTACCCTTTTTACCATGTCTTATGTCTGTGAGGAATTAGCACCTGGTACCCTATGCCTTTCAGGTGTGCAGCTTACCTCCAAGACTGCATGCGCCTGAAGCCTCTTTACCAGCAAGCACATCTAGGATACCTGCCTGTAATGCTAGCCTTAAAAAGCTCTCTCTCCAGTCCTCTTAGTACAGAACAGAGCTTCGACCAGGGCTGGGCAAAACACTGATTGCAGTCCACTGGTGGACCGCCAAGCAGCTTTGGGGTGATTGCCTGAATAATAAATAGCTGGCGGACCGTGACAGTTGGAGGAGCAAACTTTACCCTGAAAAAGTCTGCCCAGGCCTGGATTGGACCTACGGGCAGAATGAGCAGAACTCGCATATCAACTGCCTTCAAAACTGAAGACTTAAAAATAAACAAACAAAAAAATATCGGTATGTAAAAGAAAAAACAAAACAAAACAAAACTAAAGACTTGTCTCAAAGAATATGTGGTTTAAAAACCATAATTAACATAACATAATTAACACAGTTCTCCCAACAACTTGGCAATGGTCGTAAACTCATTTGGGAACCTGGCCAAAGTATGGATCCTCTCCCAAGAAATAAGGACATACAGAAATTGACAAAATGTTGAATAAAATTTCAGAGATTACAGACTCCAGAGGTTTTTCCATGAACTCTGTAAGAATTCAAGAATCCCCAGGTAAGTTGTCCCAAATGGCCAACAAGAAGCCTCTCTCACCTTATCAGTTTGAGAGTTTTCATGCAAAATCCTTGTGTCGATGGCAGCAGCCAACAAGTTATTGGCAGCAGTGATGGCATGGATGTCCCCAGTCAAGTGAAGGTTGAACTAGAAAGGAAATGAAAACACCTTTCTACTTGTTTCAAACAACCATGACAGTATTTGTGGCGCTTCTAAATAAATATTACATTCATTACATATTCTTATAATGAACTGAGTCCTTAAGACAGCCTAAATCAGAAGATCAAGGTCAGTGTCTTTTTCCACCTGATAATAAGGAACTCTTGATTTTCTGTTACAAATTCTTTCTTTCTTTGGTTAAAAGTGATATATTCTGATGGACTTAGTGATTGGTTTCCCTATTTTGTTTTCCTCATTTTCATTTACTTTTATGTACTGTTTTATGATTTAGAAAATAGTATCATTATCAAATACACTTTGAAATGAGGCAGGGCATACAATAAACAGTAACAAATAGAATAACACAGAATAGGACATCATTTCTTCAGGTATGTAAATGTTGACTAGCTGTGGTGTGCACCTGAAAATAATACAGTAGTGGATATTTGCTATAATTTTTAATTAAAATCTTTTAAAAAATGAAATAAAATGTGACCAAGTGTGAGAAATAGAAAATATATCACTCTCACAACTCTATTAATTCTTTTATTTTTCCTTCCAGTCATACGTGTACACGTGATTATTTGTAGAATCAGCATACTAATAATTCTGTACCTTTTTAAGGTACCTATTCTTATGTAATAATTTTCTTTATGTATAGTTAACAATTTATAGGGTGGTATAATTGAGTAGGTATACCCAAAAATTTTAGTCTATGTCTGAATATTTAAGTTACTTCCCAAATTTTCACTTTTGTCAAGAAGGCTACAATTATAAAGAATACATGCAAATAGCTGTTTTTTAAAGTTAACTGCAAATAAGAAACATTACCTACAAAACACTAGCAGATCAGTTATTTCAGAAACAAGGAACCTCTGGGGTAAAAAAAACTAATAATTGAAAAAGTGGTTCTGTTTTAAGTTGCATTTCTTTCATTTCTTGGAAGGTTAAACATTTATATTTTCTTGTTAAAATCTCATGTTATAACAAAATATATGATCAAAATGTGAAAAATTACATACATATTTTATATTTATAATTTGAAATATTGAGATCATGAGACCATAATAGTTCATACCTTAGCTTTTATACTTAATGTTAATATTACTAGCATTTTTGCATCAGAGTCTTCAAAATATAGTTAATTTAAAAACCATCTTATTAGACATTTCAGTTTTTCTCCCAATTGTTCAATGCTACAAACTGTGACGATAAATGGTTTTAAAATTAAATATTTGGACACAGCCAATTTTTCCTCAGGATAAACTAAAAATAGATTTATTTGGGCCAAAATGTAGGAGTATTTTTAAGTCACTCAATACATATTTCTAACTCCCCTCCATAAAAGTATTACCAACATATACATCCCAGAAGCATATAAAAATGTATTTCAAAAAATTGTAATGTCAAAACTTGGTATTATTATATTATTATTATTTAAAAAGATCCAACACTGTCAATTTGACAAGTAGTGAAAACTGCTAGTGGTTTTAATGTAGATTAACTTGATTATTAGTGAAGATAAACATCTGCTATTTAGCTAATATTTCTTTTCTGATGTTTCTGTTGAATCCTTCACCCGTTTTAGAACTGAAATGCAAGTTTCTCTTCCCAGCTATCTATCGGATACCCATGGGAATATCTGCAGGCGCCAAACAGGATGCTTCTAATGACCACCATCCCCTCACCGCCAGCTCCAGCCTCATACCTCATACCTATAACTTCCCCAGTCCTCCATTTCAATACATGATTCGATAGAGTTGCCCAACCTGGTCAGTATCCACATCCTGGAATCCTCTTTTCTCGTTCTCACATCTAATTCTGTAGACACCAGCCAACTTGTCTTAAGTCAATGTCATCCTTTTTTCCATCCTTACTGCCACCATCCTGAGCCAAACCTCAATCATCTTTCCCCTGGGCTACTTGCCCAGTCTCCTTACTAGACTTCTAGTGTCCACCCTGGGCTACCATCAATCTATTCTCCACAAAGAAGTCAGAGTGACTTTTATAAAACCCCAATTTGCATCACGCTATTACCCAGTGAAGATTCCTTCAATGGCTGACCATGATACCTCAAATCATATCCAACCTCTTGGCTATGAACTTGGATAGCCTGAAAGAGGTGGCCCTGCCCATTTTTCTACCTCATTTCCCTGCACCTGACTTGGCTCACTGGCACAAGCTACTGACCTCTCCTTCCCTGAATAGGCCACACCCCTTCCTGCCTCAGGGCTTCCCGACAGGCCACTCCCACTGTCTGGAATGCTTTCCAGCATTCTTCACAAGACTGGCTCTTTCTCACCCTTTAAGTCTTAGTATTTTCACTTTCAATTTTTCAGTCCATCTGGAATTTATTCTAACATTTTCCCACGATTATTTATTAAGTTTCTTCCAGTATGCACTGTCTGTTCATGGACTCAGCCAACAAACCTACTGAGTGTCAGGCACTGTGCTTAGAGTTGGGGATGGACAGAGAGCTGAAGACACAAGGAGGCCCGTGAACTCAAGAAAGAAATTGCCTGATTGTGTCTGGCCAACTCAACTACCATGAAGACCTATAAGATAGTTCCAACTACCTTATGCCTTAAGTTTGACCCATCTCTGAGCTACACATTTGAGGCAGGAGTAGGAGCACACTGAAAGGGAAGTAACCTGCTCAGACGTGGGTTTAGGAAGATTTTTCAGGGTCTGAACTGAGACATCGGGGCAAAGAGAAGAACGATGAGACTCACTGATTAGACACAGGGGACCAGGAAGTGGTTATCAGGATGTAGGGGGTTCTCAGAGAAATACGAATTGACACCTGATACCAGTGGCCCTCTCTGCCCATTTTTCGTGGGAACTGTCTGATTCTTGAGTCTCAATTTGCACAAGTGAAGAGTCCCATCTTTCTGAATTTGGCAGAACAGCAGGTAACCAATGGAGATATTGGTCTGCAGCCTCCAAAACCCTTCAGGCCTGACGGGTTTCGGGATTCAAAACTTCTTTGTAATTTAGAAAGGTAGTGCAATGTACATAAACACCCCAAGCAGGGTCGAGATCAGCATCTGCTCATTAAAAACAGTATTTCTACAGCAAAGTATATAAATATTTACATCAAGTGGCACAGACAAAATCCACAAATAATTCAGAACAGTGAATGTCTGGTTTTGCCACCAAATGGATCATCTAAATATTTTTGGTTTTCAGAAAGTTCATGACTTTGGGGGTAGAGGATAAAGGACTGTGGTCCTATGTTGATGGGAACACAGAAAAAAAGGTGACAGGAAAGAAAAACAGTGAAGTCCCTGTGAGATCTTACCTCCTCCATGGGAATGACCTGGGCATATCCGCCACCTGCAGCTCCTCCTAAACAACAGAGCAGGCACCATTTATGATAGGTCATGAAACAGTTCCACAGATGAACAAAAGCCCTAGGGACATGGCTCCCCAAACCCAAGGAGGAGGCACCCCTCCCCCGAGATAAAATAACAACAGGCAGTGAGAATTATTAACTGTCTATCAAGCAGAACAGAGAGGGAAAAAGTTCACACTCTGTTCAACTCCGCAATTTGAGAACTTCTGCTTCCTTGTTTAAAAAAGTAAAAATATAGCCAATGTCATTATAGCCAACATGAGAACATTTTGTTAATTTTATTATTAGGTCTATGAGGCTATGCTTCATCTAAACTGCGCATGCACTGAAGCACCAAAGAGCCTCGTTAAAAAAAAAACCTACCCAATAAACTCAAGTCTAACACATTATGAACTTCAGTCAGTTTACTGTAGATAACAGTATATAAGATTTGTCATCTAAATCTCACAAAACTAGTTCCATTATAGGCAGGGAGGTATAAAAAAAGATTTGTCGTGCTGCTAATCCCTCCAAGTAGTAAAGTTATAACATTAAAAATGAATGAATAACTTTAAAGCTATTCCATTAAAATTCTTTCCTGAGTGATAGTGGTAACGTCCACGTCCATCTCATTTTACAATATACCTTGTTTTTTAGAGTCAATCTCATTTGGTCCTCACAATAATCTGGTAAGCTTGGTACTACAAGCCTTTTTACACTTTTACAGATGCAGCTCAGAGAGGTTATAACTGGAGAAAGGTCACACAGCAGTGAGATACAGCCATGAATAAAACCTCAAATTTCTTGTTCCAAGTCAAGTGTTCATTCCACTAGATAATGCACGACATTCTATGAGTTATCAGTACTTAATGAGTTTAGAGATTTTTAATATTTGTAAGAGTAATATAAATATGTTGCTAAAAACCACACAGTGCCAAGAACAACCAGTAACTGTAGCAATAAATGCTATTGTAAAGTGAGCTGGAGAAGGATTTCATAATAAATCAATGAAGAAAGAGTAGTGCATGTGATGGTGCCAGATATCAGGACGAACGCAGCCAGAGAGGAATTCCACATCTCTGTCCACAGCCAGTCAGGTTTCCAGAGCTCCTCAAGCCACATAGCAATTCCAAATGAGATGAGACTTGTGGCCCAACAAGGGTCTCTAACTGTTTGGATGGAAAGA
>PVKE010004557.1:0-63999 GCA_004027555.1 Craseonycteris thonglongyai | reverse complement strand
GATCACAGTGTCAGGCTGTCAGAATTCTAGGAATTTATGACCTTGGCAAATTCCCAGAATGCATTAAACTATTGCTAGAAAGTTTTGTCTTCTACCCCTTTGCGCTCGAGGCCTTTTTCGCTTGTGCGAACCAGCCACTCGAGACAATTTCGGCCAAATTGCGGAAACATTTTACAAGTACTTTAAAATCATTTATAAATGAACAAACGTACACAAATAATAAAATTTCACAAATTTATTTATTTTTATATCAAAAACAACAAAAGTTGATAAATATTATACTCTGTAATTAGTTTTTGTGTGATATTTTGTAAAACAATGCCCAAGATGCATCCTAGGTTTATCAGGACACATATCACAGTAATATGTTACTTCCCGCCTACCTCCAGGCGTGTTACGGTCACAGCAAACCTTGCAGTCCCTTTTTGGCCCTTGTAGTACTATGTGAAGCTTCCCATTTAGTCGTATTTCATCAGAATGCGATGTAGACCCTTGCTCACGATGCTGGCGATATGATCCTCTCAATTCCTCGACAAGTGTTTTTAGAAAGCGCAAATGGCTGAGTGGCTTTTCCCCTTTTTTGGTCTTTTCTAGTTTATACAGAATGTAGGAATTGATCAGGCAAATTTCCATGCCCCCCCAAAAAAGCTTATGCCACCATTTAAGCGATTTTCGCAGAAAAAAATACTTTAATGCATATTGGTCTGCCTGATCAACACCACCCATATATTTTATATAATTCAAAACAATATTGGGTTTCTTGACCATTATTTCCACATCACCTCGTGTAATCCTTTTGACCGTCGACATTCCTGTGTCACCCCTCGTAGTCAAACAAGTGACAGTCCTCTTATCTTTCCACCTTAAAAGTAAGGTGCTACCCCATCGATACGCGACCGTGGATTTTTTTGAAAAATTTGGATTTTTTATTTCCTTGGGCAATTCTTTCCTGTTCATTAAGATCATTCCAGAGATATTGCATTTCAATTTGGCTAGTTCTTGAGCTAAGACATAACTAGTATAGTAGCGATCCGTGTACATATGGTACCCCTGAGCACCTGGAATTTTCTCCAACAACATTTTGTATAAGTGTATCGGAATTCTTGATGAAACAGGTAAATAGGGTCTGACCAAGAGCTCTGTTGTGAGTGATCCATAATATGGCAAAATGCAGCAAATGTAGCCAGTCTTCGAGTCAGCTAGAGTATAAACTCTGATACCCCATTTTGTCGGTTTCTTAGGATTGTATGTTATGATTTGACACTTCAAATCAGCCAGGCGTTGTATTGGCGCCACTCTAGTTGCTGCTTCAAATCAGCCGGGCGCTGCAGCGGTGCCGCCCGAGTTATAAGAGCTACAATCGCTTCAAAGTCCATGGTACACGGAATTCCACCCCAGACATTGCGAGCGATTGACGATCGACCAAAATTGGCCTCGCGATCGACCGGTCGATCGCTATCGACTTGTTGGCCACCCCTGCCATAGAATATATCTTATTTTCCTGCTGATGAATGTATAGAAATTGTTAAAATAAAACCTACGCACACACTATAAGTCTTGGCCCAAGTACAATACTGCTGTGTAGTTAATATATGCTCTATATATGGTGATAAATATAATTCTTAGGGTTTTTTTTAAGTTGCAAATATGTGCATAACCCAGCCTGAAAATCTGGGCAGCAACTTAGTCTTTAGAAAAAAGAGGGCTGCCTGCTGAGGATAATATAAACCTAGGGCTTACGCTGTCTATACCCAAGGTAAAGTGAATGGAAAATCCCTATCACTTCCGACACCATAGGCTGGCAAAAGCACTAGTTTTATTTCTAATCATAGTGGTTTTAACACTGATTCTTCCACCTGTTTTTTGTAAAGCATTTTGCCAAATGATGGATCTTCCATTTAGCACCAGTGTGCTTATTTGCAAAGAGAGCATAATAATTCTGCATTTCAGGAGTTGTAAAGAAGAATTACAAAGTTCATAGCAATGTTTGAAAAGTAGTTGATATTAAATTATTAATCTCTCAAACTTCTTAATGTACTGATTTTTTTTTTCTTAAAAACTACCGTCTTATGATTTGCAGTAGCAGAATATGATTTACCTTGGACTTCATGCACCCTTGTAAATCCACTTTATATAAACCCTGTGGATTTAATATCCTTGTATCAGGAAGCATAAATCAGATACAGTCCCCTGATGTCCTACCACATATCATTAATATAATAATGAATATATCAGCAACAATAATAATAGTGATTGACACAGTTCTAGGTTACTAAACACACATGGAATTGTTTTAGTCTTCACCAAAAGACTAGTGTTTGTCCATATTTGACAAATGAGGCAACCAAAACTTAATGTAGCCTAGGCTGCACTGCTGGTAGATGGCAGGGTTAATACTGGAACCAGAATTGTCTCCCTCCCTGATTTTATAATATCACTCATCACCCAGAGATCAGTCCTGGTAACCTATCAATTACATGACTCCATTCATGTTCATCACACTTGCCTTTATTTCCAAACAGGCTCATTGATCAGCTCTCTGATCACTGCATTCATAAAACATAATGAAGAATATGACTGACACTTCTGGGTTAAGCACATGATACTGCCAATATTGATGGGGTCACATTTGCAATTTCAACACCTATGGTCCTTTCTAGCCAACCACACCTAAGTAACAAGGAAAAGTGCCCTCCTCCAGCGTGAGGCTATCATGACCAAGTCTGATGTTCTGTTGGGCATTAGCTGTGTTAATCAGCACTGGCAGGATCAGGAAAAATGCCTTTCATAGGATTGGTGACAAAAAGAAAGAGAGAATAGCCACTTATTGAGTGACATTTATGTAAGACCTTTAAATATAGTTCCCAGCATAAATACTATATAGTCACAGAGAAGCACTAAGTTTCTTAAAAAAAAACAACACTTCTATCTTTAAAACTGTGCATTAAAAATGACATTATTTGTACTGCACTGTGTCTCATTTCATATATAAAATTTCTGTAATTATTTTATGGTTTGAACAGTTATATTGCAGTTTAATTTGTATATTAAGATTTTAATATGTTAAAACATTCAACATTTTATTGTGGACTTCTGTAATGTTTTTCTCTCTTTTTATCCTTATTACCATTTCAGGGGAAAAGAAAAGAAGAGGGCGGAGAGGAGGAAAAAATAGAGTGGAGGAGGAAGAGAAAGAGAAGGAGGGTAGATAGCACCATTAAAGACAGCCTGTGCTTCTCTCAGGCTCTGCAGTGCTTTTTCTGAAAACATTCTGGCACCTCTGCTCTTTACCAACAATCAAATATGAAAATAAAAATTTAAAAATAAAAAGGAGAGGAAGGAGAGAAGGACTGAAGGAGATTTGGCTTTGGGTGGTGAACACACAATGCAATATATAGATAGATGATGTGTTATGGAATTGTATGCATAATTGAAACCTATATAATTTTATTAACAGTGTCACATCAATAAATTTAATACAAAGAAATTTTGAAAAAGCACAAGAGGAAAAAGGAAGAGAGAAAGAATCATGTTCAAAATGCATTTTTGTGTCTTTCGGTAAAATAAAGTGCATTTGAGGCCATCACATATGGAAACAAATTAAGTCATTATTCCAGTTAGTCTGCATTCGATATCATTATTTCAAAGCCAAAGAAAGTCTTTATAATATTCTACATAATTCAATTATTTTTTAACAATCCAAAACTGCTTTGCTGTGTAGCTTCTGAATAATATACTTGTTACGTTTTCAATTCAAAAAATTAAGCATTTGGCAGAGGTAACAAGAAAGGATATGCATTTAAAAAACAAGCAGCAAGAAAATTCAGTGGAAAAGAAAGCAAGTTGAAAGCACAATATTAAAACGTGTATTTTCTAGTGGTAGCATTGAAAATAAATTACCTATGGGTTTAACCAACGACACTCAATATATCTATTTATAGAAATTATGGAAATTTATTAATTTAAACTAATAACAGATCATTGAAGAGGTATACAATGTTAACTAATGAGAAGACAAGTTTATTAAAGTTGTTATTTAATTTCAGATTGATAAAGAGTTTCAATGTCATTCTAACAATATCCCCAGTAGATTTTTCTTGAACCTTGATTAGATGATTCTAAAATGTGTATGCCAAAGAAAAGTCCAAATTATTGAGTGATCAGAAGAAGAAAAGCCAAATGCTGTCTATCGTATATATTATGGAGTACTGGTTGTTAGGACATATTAACTGTGATATTAATACATCTATCAATAAGTGTAATAACATAAATAATCCAAATTAAGCCTATACAGGGATAGAATTTTGGTATATAGATGTATGGACATGGAAAATCAGTGAGGAAATAAGGCTCTTTTCAATAATATGGAGTTACAAAAATTGTATTTATATTTAAATAAAATGAAATTAGATCTCAGAAAATTAAGGAACTCATTATCAAAATTGAACTTGATACCCTCATTAGAAAATTTATATTAATGGATTTTACAACTTGGAATATATTTATAATGATTTCTTAAACATGACACAAAGGTACTCACTGTAAAAGAAAAGACGAATTAGCCATTTTTAGTCATCTACTTAAGGAAAGTAGAAACATAATAACAAACATCAGAAAAGATATTTCTGATACTTACAATTAACAAAAGATTGATTATCAAGAGGCTGTTCATAAATTATACAAATCAATAAGAAAAATTCATTTACCAAATTGAGAAATGGGTAAAAGAATAATAATTTGGGAAGCCAGGATGGCTCAGTGGGATAGGCGCTCACTTTGCAGCCCCGGGGACTGAGGATCGAATCCCGGCCCCGGCCGTGCTGACCCATATGCTGATCTGGGGAGTCCCCCAGTTCAGTTCTCACCAGGGTGAGACCCCGGCCCAGTTCCTGCCCTGTGCAGCCCTGCGCCCACCTGTGGAATGAAACTATGTGGAAAAACCAATGATGTGCAACTGTGAAGACTGCTTTGGGTCCTCCCTCTTCTCTCTTGTTTCTGTCTCTGTATCTCTCTCTCTGTCAAAAACAATAAATAAATCTTTTTTAAAAAAAAAAGAAGAAGAATTTAACAGAAGAGAAAACAGATACAAACATGGGAATAAAACACCATCAGTAACATGGGACTGCAAATTTGGGCAATAAAAAGATACAATGTAATTTTTATTACAAGGGTAAAAATTTAAATGATCGTGTCATATTGCATAAATTATACATTTTTAGTGAGAGTATACATTTATGTAATTTTTTTGGAAAGTACACAGTATTGTCTCCTATTATTGACTTTTCTATATAGCCCATGACCCAGCATATTTATTTTTAATATTTGTGTTATTCAATTACAGTTCACATACATTAATTAGTTTCAGGTGTATAACATAGTGATTGGACATTTCTATAACTTATGACGTAAGCATCCCAATGAATATATAGCAGACATAGTTATTACAATAGTATTGACTATATCCTTACACTATACTTTACAACTAACGCATGGCTACTTTGTAACTACCAATTTTCACTTCTTAATCCCACCTCCTTTTCACCCATTTTCCCCAATAAACCAACTAGCAACCATCAAAATGTTCTCTATATGAATTTTTCTGTTTCTTTTATTCATTTATTTTGTTCTTTAGGTTCCAAATGTAAGTGAAATCATTTGATATTTTTTCTCTATCTGACTGACTCCAACACAATACCCTCTAGGTCTATCTCTGTTGTTGCAGATGGTAAAATTTCATTCTTTTTATGGTTGAGTAATATTCCATTGTGTGTATATACCACCTCCTCTTTATCCATTGTTCTATTCATGGACACCTAACTTAGCTATTGTAAATAATGCTGCAATATTTCATTAAATATCTTTTTACCATCTGTTTATTTAAGTCTCTTGTAGGTAGCATATATAAGCATCTTATTTTCTTATCATTCAATCACTTTCTGTCTTTTTATTGGAATGTTTAATCCATTTAAATATATTACATTTAAATTAATTGTTGGCAGATTTGTAGTTACTGCCATTTTATTCACATTTTATAAATCTTTTAATTTTCTTCTTTGTCTTATCTTAAAAAATCCCCTTATCATTTTTTTTTTTTTAATACTGGAAAACAAAGCCTATTTATTTTTTCAGAGTTAGAGTCAGAATACCTCTGGATCATGCCCTCAAAAATGTTGACAATCAAGGTGGTGGTCAAAGCTGCAGCCATTTTAAGCCAACTAGGGTGTACTTGGTTTCCAGCCTCACTCATCTGACTATTGACAGGTTTTAGTTCCTTACTACATGGGATCTGGAAACATTAGTTTTTTATCTTGTGAACATTTCCACGGGGCAACTCACAGTGTGGCATCTTATCTCCCCCAGAGTGAGGGCTCTGAAAAGGAAGCAATTCATAAGTAATAATCGTATAATCTATTTTTGGGGAGAATAGTCTATCATGTCTGCCATATTTTATTTGTGAGAAGCAAGTCCACAGTTTTATTCACACAGTCATACAAATACCATGGTACTGGAATTATTGGGGGCCATTTTAAATACTGTCTACCATACCACCCAATGCTTACCAAAGAGAGAGTAAGTATATTAACTATAGTATATTCACACAATAGAATATTGTACAATATTCAAAATGAATGAACTACAGAGACATACATAATATTCCTAAATCTTAGCAATATAATATTAACTGAAAAAAATACAAAAAACTACATAAAGCATAATACCCCAAATTTAAATTTAAAAGCACTTGATATTAAAATATACTATAGTTTTTAAGGACTTATACTTACACAGCGTGGCCCAAAATTAGACATAGAATTGAACCAATAAAACTCATCACAGCAGATTATATGGGTACACATACACAATGTAATAAAATGAAAATAAACTATACTGTATACCTACTTTTGACCCACCCTGTATTGTGTGTATATATATATATATGTATATATATATATATATATATATATACTCTTTGAACATTAATTTACATTATGATCTGACACTTTGACTTTTAACTTCATAATAAGAGTATAATAATAAGGGGGAGGGGCAATAAAAGAAGGTAAATGGGTCAAATATATAGTGGTAAAAGAACTGACTCTGAGTGGTGAACACAAAATTCAATAGAGAAATGAAGTACTATGGGATTGTACCCTTGAAACATATATAGGCTTACTAACCAATGTTACCCTTAAATTGTTTTAAAAGAATAAGGCAGGGGAAGTTGAGATGGCTCAGTGAGTTAAGCATTCACTTTGCAGCCCCGGGAACCAGGGATAGAATCCCGGCCCTGGCTCACGCAGACCCATGTGCTAAACTGGGGAGTATCCCCATTTTGGTTCTCACTGGGATAAGACCCCAGCCCAATTCCTGCCCTGCGCAACCCCATGCCCACATATGGAATGAAACTATGTGGAAAAACTAATGATGTGCAACTATGGAGACTGTTCTGGGCCCTCCCCCTTCTCTGTCTCTGTCTCTGTATCCCTCTCTCTCTTAAAAACAATAAAAAAAATCTTTAAAGAATAAGGTAAAACTGGGCCTTTTATATTTTACATTGATTGTTAGACAATGCTGCATTTTATTCTATTTGCAAATCACTATTTAAACTATTTTGGATAGCATAGCTTGATATAATGAAGGTTGAGGGATGAAGTAGAAAATATATTTGTATCCTTGAGAACAGAGTAAACCAGAAGTTAGTTTAGTTTAATGAATGCTCTTAGCCAGTTTCAGAACCTTGATGGATGAAGGTAACATTGCTATTCATTGGTTCTGGGATGACACTCAGAGGACCAGTAACTGGTCTGGCCTAGCAAAAGCCGTGCTATGTTGACAGCAATAGCACAGCAATAGACCATTTATTAGCAATAAAAGTAATTGTGTGTCCTCCTCTTCTCTGACTTCTGCATTTATTGCCCAGTTCATTCTAAACTCTATTTTTAAAAAAAGGAGTGCAATATTTTGAAACTCTAAAATCCCATACATTTCCACACATCATGTACTCTGCCCAGAAAACGTAAGAATGAGTGATTGACTAACATTGGAAGAGAATAACCAGCAAGAAAGGGCCCCAGTGTAGGCATGAGAAGACAAAGATACCTTCGTTTTAACTTCTATTCTATTACTAATATGTGGATATGAGAAAACGTCTTTCTAAGCTTCAGTTTTCTAAGAAATCAGTCTATGTGCCATTTATATTTTTATTTCCTTTGACTAAGACACCAAAAACATTTCCCTCTACTTGACTAAAGTTTTGATGGGTTTATTCCTGACCATAGGTCTCTCTATGACACCCCACCACCACCAACTTCATTTTTTTTTAGAACATTTACTTTAGAAACTTTATAATTGTAGATTCTTCTGCCCAATGGAGATGTAAATCTCCAAGCCTTTTGACAGTTTTATAACCCAGGAGTGAGTTTGTCAAGAACCTGAGAGCCATCCCTTTGAACTGTACTCAAGAAAGATAAAATCCCTCTCTCTGTCTTTTAGGGGCTTAATTTTCATGCAGTAAACACCAATGAGCAAATACATGTAGCTTAATCACATTGACAATATTTCCTGACCATAACATCCCCAGTACTTTTCTGTGAGTTCACCCCAAGGTTTTAAAAGCTCCCTTATCTTTTGTTTCAGTGTTGAGTTTAATCTTTTTTTCCTATGGCAATATTGTTAATGTCTATTACAATAGTTTTGAATAATATCTTACTTGCTTGTTTAACTCTGTCCAGTGCAATTTTTTTGGCAACTTCATTTATATACTTTATTTTCATTTGTAAAAATCTATGAACAAAGTTATGTGTTTGTTATATTTTTTTCAAGAAAACTCTGTGAATATTCTTTAATAATGTATACCCAAATCCGACAAGTATGACAGATTGACACAGTATACATCACTTCATAAAGTTAAGTTACATAGACTTCAGGACCTCATGCTTTACCCATGTCATATTATCTTAATTTCTTTAAATCAGGTGTCTGGACTCTGTATAATCTCTTATGATATGCTTCTGAATCAGGAATATCAGATTGATATTATACATTATCTCTAGTATCGAAATATGAAACTAAGGAGAAAGCAGAGATTTTATAACAGAGTTTACATTTATAGTTTCCAAGATTGAATGTTAGATCAGCAACTAAGAAAATCATGTATTCATTCCCATAGTTTTCAGATTTATTGTCACAATTGTTTGTATAAACTAGGGAGAAGATAATGACCCAATGTTATTTGGGGTTATATGTAACCTAGTTTTATCTTTTTATGATGCATTTAAAGAGATAGATGATTCACTATAATTCTTATCTTCTTTGACTTGCACATAAAAGATGGTGAATGAATATCTGTTGAATAATAAATAAGTTCATAAAAAACACTGTTAGAAAGTCGTTTACTTTCATAAAGAAAGATCATATGCCAGCTTACTGATTTGATGTCACTTACTATGACTATTTATTATAAGACTTAGGTCAAATGGTATTTATTCATTCCCTCGTCCACTCATTCACTCATTCATTATTCAATACATATAAAGAACTTAGTTTCTGCCAGAAACCATTCTCAAGGAAGAAGATAGAATGATAAGAAAAATAGATTTTTCTATTCTAATGAGCTTTACATTTTAGTAGCTTAGGCAGATGATTAACAAATTAAGAAGTAAAATATGAAATCTGACTCTGTGAATAAATTTAAATATTTTTTTTAGCATTGGAATGTAACAAAATGAATTATCATCCTGTTGAATATATACAACTGAAGTAACCACTGTTTTCTGTGAAGGAGGATTTTAAGACTATTTTTTTTAAGGAGAGTGGATAGCATCAGGAAGACAGTGAATTTTAATGAAGTTTATTTTTCCCTTAAATTCTCCAACTCTTGCAAATTTGGGGGCCTTCAACATTCTGTAAAGTGATAAAACTGAAGTTACGTTATTCTTTTTATCTCTTTGAAACTTTCTGGAGGTTTAATGTGAAGTAATGAAAATTAGCAATTAGTAACCATATGAATGGGCAAACTGCATTTATAATTATGTAAACTTACAAAATTAATTTTATAATTAATAAGCATGTCCTTACTATACGTATCAACTTAAAATTGCAAGTCATTTAAGCCTAAAAAATAGGTTTTAAATATGATACTCAACATATTTATCACAGGCTAAATTAAGGGACTGCCATGTCATTTTATTATAATTGTGTAACATGGGAAGAATAGGATTTAGGAGTTTTCTTTTTTTTTCCTACTGGAAATAAACTTTTTATGCCATTTCTTATCTGATATTACAATAGGACTTCATGTTGAAATATGTTTTCATTGACAAGTCTCAAATTAATTCAGTATAATGCAAGGCATATGCATTTGTCCTTTGAATTTTTGTGTGAGGTTGTGCATTAAGATTATCTAGGTCAGCCTTTCTGTTTAACTTCCAAGCATAGAACTAAAATTCTGGTTTTCTGATGTTCAGCTTAATATTTATTTTAGTGTACTATGCTGTCTTGTGTACATTAAGAATTCAGATATCATGTGGCCAGAGCAATTTTGCTCCTTGACACAGGATAACATAGTTTTTAATTTATCTTTCAGCCCTCAAACTTCAAATTATTCTCTCTACTTTTAGATGGCAAACAGAATGTGATATGGTAGAAAAAGCACAAGTTAGTATAGGACATGGATTGAACTCTGAAGCTTACCAGCTATGAAACAATGAACAATCCCTTCTTCCTCTAAAGGCATTACTTTCTCTTCAATAAAACTGGGAGATTGAGTTCACTGATTATTACATTTCTCTCAACCTTGAACATTCTCCAATCTGGCATGGCACAGAATGTTTTTCACTTTCTTTTCTTTCTTTTTTTCCTTAATAGTAGTTACAATCTCTTAAAGGTGGCCCTATTCTTTTCTTGCTAATCTAAGTACACACCAAGTCACTATCCTGCATTCAGTGCTTATATAAATGAAAGAGTAAATGGTGTTAAGCAAAAGAGTACTGTTCTTATTACAAGGCAAAATAGCAAATGTTCCTATTAGCAAGCATTTTGCCCACATGACATAATTGTTTCTAACTGCAGAGAGTACTTGGCTTGGGGATCATGAATCTTTAATGGATTTTTGTTTAAAGGCACTGGGATGAAAATAGACCCTGGTACTGTGCAGTAATGTTGATTATGCATTAAATTTTGTCATGCATCAGAAGGATAATATGTCTCTATGAATTCTACTTCTATTTCTCATTATCTGTATCCTACATCATTAACTTTTCATGAACCCAGCTTTTATTTGCTGCCCCAATGTTGGAAAGTCTTTTTGTTGTTGTTGTTGGTTTTTTTTGTGTGTGTTTTTTTACCAGTGCCTAGCACTTTTGAAGACAAAAAAAAGTATTATTATTATTATTTTGGTTTGCAATTCATATTTACAGCTGGCTGGGTTTAATTCTCCTGAATTGGTTACAGCTCAAAACAGAAAGCTAAATATACAATCCTTGTTAAAAAGTTTCTTTGGTCTCAAATTTGCCAGGAAACTATCACATTCTAACTGTAAGAGCAAGCTTATTTTTTTCTATGAAAGACTGGAAGATAATGTCCTAACACAAATTTCCTAATGTACCCCTTCCACAAAAAAAAAAAAAAAATTAGAACAATGTTACAAACTGAAGAAGTTATTCTCAAGTATATATTCAAACAATATGATATGGCATAGAGGATATATGTAGGACAGGGGTCTATTTCAGTGATCTGTACTTAATGACAGAATAGTTTACTTATTTAATTTTTTAAATTTAATTTAACTTTATATTTATTAAATTTATTGGCATGACATTGGTTAATAAAATTATTTAAGCTTCAAGTGTACATTTCTATAATAAATACATCATTTATATATTGCTTTTGTTTTTGTATTAACCACCCAGACTCAGTTTTCCTTCCACCACTGTATATCAGAACATTAAGTAAATCCTCATCTATATAGGTTGTGTGGCAGTGGTTAAATGAAAAGGACCTAACTTAGTGAGGTGATGATCTGCTTGGCAGTACTAGGTGACCTTCGCCATTATGTCTACCCTTTTTTAGCCTGAAAATGGAGTAATCATAGGCAGGTAATTGGATAGAGCAAAAGCCTGATCATCAGCTAATTTTGCTGTTCTTACAACGCATCACCTTTTATAAGTCATTTCACTTCTCAGGGACTCAGTTGCCTAATTGCAAAAGAAGAAACTATTTGGTCAAAGATTTTTCTAGATTGATTTTATTTTACCTTCTGAATAGAAGCAAGAAAGAAGGTCTGACATTAAGATTCAGAGATAGCTTCACAAACTATTTTTAAGGACCTTAAAGCAAAAGTGATATTGAAACTGGCCAGACCAGGGATAGACTAATGTAGGCAGAGAGAACAATGTAGTTCAGGAACAAATGTAGAAAAGTGCAGGTCACCTGCAAGCCAAACCTAGTCATTTTTATCTATGTGATAATTTATTCATAAGGTTAAACTAATCAGATAAACTAATCAGATAAACTAATCAGATAAACTAATAGATTATGAAAGCTAAATTTGTTCAATATAAAACTTTGTTATATCTTGCCTTGTTTTGTTCTGGGTTTTTTTTTGTTTTGTTTTGTTTTCAGTTAAAATATTACAATAGGTTCTCTGTTAATCTCAGTTGCTTGAGATTTGGCTGGTACCAGTTGCTTAAGTGCCAGTTAATGAAGAGTCTACTGTATTTTTTAATAGAACATCAGTAATATCTCATGTAAAATATGGCCTTTTTTACCTTATTTTTTTAAGATATATTTTTATTGTTTTATTTCTGACAGAGAGAGAAACAGACAGAGAGAAACAGAGAGAAAGGGGAAGGTCCAGAGCAGTCTCCATAGTAGACATTAGTTTTTCATATAGTTATACTCCACAGGTGGGCGCGGGGCTGAGAAGGGCAGGAACTGGGCAGGGAGCCTCCCATATAGGCCCCGACAAGAACTAAACTGGGGGCACACCTCAGTTCGGCATATGGGTCCACCTGGGCCCGAGCTGGGATTCGATCCTGGGTCTCCAGGGCTGCAAAGTGAGCGCTTAACCCACTGAGTCATCCCAGCTTCCCCTGACCTTACATTTTTTAATTAAAAGTTGTCAACCATATGGTGGTCTCCAGAGTGCTTTCTTAAACATTGTTAAGTACATGAAAAATAAAAATCTGGGAATCACTGGTGCAAATTAAAGAGCAAACAATTTTGGTTAAAGCTCCAACCTTTTTGATTGACTATATCAGACAGAAAAAAATCAAGAACCATGTGACTTTACTTATACGTGGAATATAAAACTGAAAGTAACAGAGAAAAAAACTCATGGACACAGTCAATAGTTTAATGGCTACCTGAGGGTAAGGGGGTAGGGGAGTAGGGAGGGGGCATCAAATATATGATGATAAAAAGAGAACAGACTGTGGGTGATGAGCACACAATGCAACGCATAGACAATATACTGTACAATTGTACACCTGGAAACTATGTCATTTTTACCAACCAATGTCACCCAAAAAAATTTAATAGGAAAAAAAAGAAAAGGTTAATAAGACAGAGTTTAAAGACAATAAACGTCAAAGTAGCTGTTACTATTATTATCATTTTATTAATTGAAAAATAATAACAAAGGTTCAAGGAAGTCAAATTTCTTTTCCACAGCTTCATAGTCACTACTCTTTGAATTGAAAGCCCACATTTCTAATAACTTCAAAATAGGGTGTAGTCAAGAGAGTTAACTTCTTACCCAATGATCTTGGTGAGAGCAATATTATTGGGGGAGTAATGATAAAATATCAACTTTCCCTTGTATTGGTGGTGGGGAACAAGAGAAGGAAATTTAGAACAGAATGAATTACAAAAACTTCTCTGTTAAGGAAAATCACTTGGGTTGTAGATATGGGTCAAATCAGAACTATTATATTTTTAAGGATAGTGTTGATACCTGACTTCTTTTTAATAATGTGAGGCAAAACAACCTACAGAAGAAGTAGAGTCAAAGGAATAAAAATAAATAAGTAAAGAACTATGATAAACAATAAAAATGTTAATTAAATGACATATAGACTTTTGGTTTTAGACATAACCCGGTTAATCTCTCAAATCCACCCCTTAATAACTATATGAATTTGGTAAATGATATGAGTGTATGTTAAAATAAAATTATACAAGTACTAGGATAGTGAATTCCTCTTTAAATTAGTATAGGGAAAGTCTTTCTGTGACTCAACCTCCTTTTTTTTTTTTTCTGGCAACAAAACTAATTTTGATTTAAAAGATTACATGATTTGACTAAACTCTCCACAACCACAGTGCATTGTCTTCTCCAGCCATAACTTGGGTGTGTGTATAAAGCTAATCTAGCCAGGCTTTCTTTCTTAGAATTTAAATCAGTTTTATTACATCTGTGGTTTAAGCATTGAATAGAAGGGAGCCAAATACATACAAATTACCCAACAACTCTTTTTTTTCTGAAAAGGCAGAGATTGAGAGAATTATCCTCACAATTGAGATTACATCTTGACTGAAGGTGGATAAAGAAATAAAATGGTAAAACCACAATTGAAATTTTTGTAGGTAATTGGGAGTTTGGAACTTGCAAATATCGATTGTGAAGAAAGTAGGAAAATGAGAAATAGTAACTAGTAGAAACATGAGAGGACAATTACTAGAACATGGATAAATCATGAGGTATGTTTTGAGAATTTAATGAATATTAGGACACGGCATTTATACTGATTTAAATATGTAAAATTGTACAACATTCACAGTGACCAGAAGATGGAGGAAGATAATAAAGAAGCTATAGAATAAACATGGGCAGTAACTCTTACCTTTTCTGACTCACAATACATATAAGTTTGGTTAAAAAAAATTGCAAAAGTTAGATAAAAAGAAATCAAGTATCTAAAAATTAAGAACAGGGAACTTTCAAGTTTTATAATAGTCACTCACTTATCTTTAAAGGTTTAAGGACTGTGTTAGTATTTCGATGAAAAATTAATTATGCTGACCAAGATTTATTGATCATCTTGAAATAAAGTTCTTATTTGCACAGTTTTAAAAAACACATGTATTAAATTTCAATTATTGTTTATTACAGCCAATTATATACTTTATTACATCTCACTAAACACAATATTCAACCTGCAAATAAATCTAAAACAAGACAAAAGAAACTCCTACTCTAATAAAATAATAAACTGAAAAATAATAAACTTAAATATGGTGTAAAGGCAAAGAACAGGTCAGTAAAATTGAATAGAGGAGCACAGGAGTGAAAGAATGGAAGATTTCCACATCAGTGACAACAAAATCAAGTCATAGTGTTGAAGATTTCTGAGGTAGTATGTATATTCTGGGGTAGTAAGAGTATTCCTGGGAAGGATACATTTTAATATGTAACCATAGTTGTATATAGATTAAATAATGTTGAAATAAATAGTGTTTCTAAGATCAAGAGAATGCCTATTTGGATAACAAGGTCTCTCAAAACAATGGCAGAAGCTGAGATAAGAAAAAATTCTATGAACCGAATTTTGGGATTAACCAAGAGGTTGGGAAATGACAGGGATGAGGAACACCATTGATGTCTTTCACTGTATCTGTGTCGTTTTCAGCATACCCAGATTTTCACCCAGCCAATAAAGATGCTATTCTAGCTTCAGAGAATTAGGACCAAGCACGAAAAACTGTGAAAGGTTGGCAGCAGCTGTCAGATGTAGCTATTCTGCCTGTGCTTCTGAAATACACAACACTGGTTTTTAAATTCCAGAACAAAAGTGAGTCTATTTACTCTCATGCCATATATCAATATTGTACAAATTGTACACCAATAAATTCTTCCTTATGAAGATATTCAGTTTTTCAAGGGAATACACATATTACAAAAGAAAGGTTAATTTTATTAATAATAAGCCCTTATTCAAATAATAATAATTGGGTTGTATATTGATCTATTAACTGGAGTTTATGTCTCTGTGTGATAAAACACAGGCACCTCTTTGTTCCCATAAACCTCGCTACTTCATGATATTTTATTTTGTAAGGAGAGATTTTCTTTCATTTCATAGGGTAAGCCTCATACCAGAAAAGAGGGACGTAGGATTAAACCAGAGAAGAATTCAGGAGAGTAACACTAGGAATTTCATTAATTGAATAAACTCTTGTGAAAGAAATGAATATTATACATGGATGCTGCTAGAGAATGATTGTTTGGAGAAAGTGAGAGATATTTTGAGGAACTTTGATGCCAATGAGAAATACCATTCTTACATGAGCTGTTTAATTTCTTCACAGTTTAAACCCAAGAATGGGTGATTTTTGAATGGGAAAATCAAGTAAAGAAAATTGGTACCCTATGTTTGTCATTTCAAGGAAAAGACTTATTATTCTATTTCAGCATATAAAATGCCAATTATAGTTCTGTATACTCAGAATCATTCAGAAATGCTGGTTCTAATACTATGTCTATTGTACAAAATATTATGTACTTATATTATATATTGTATAGTATATTGTACAGTATAGTATATTATATAGTATATATTGTACAATATACTATGTATATTGTAGGATGTACAATGTATTGTCTTAATATAATAAGACATAATATTCCTCTTTTTCAAAAGTTTACATCATGTCATTTCACTTTAACAAAAGACCTGTATTAGTACCTGTCTTGCTAATACCACATCAACAAAAAAATTTCAAAGAGGATTTCCAATTTTATGAAAAGACAAATATGAAAATAGGGTATACTCTTTGTTTTGCAGCAAGCCACTATGAATGCAGCACAAACCCTAGCAATGAGAGAAGCACCGCTAAGTTCCTTTCCCAGAGACTATTTTGGGTCTTTTTAGGGGGGTCTGGGAACTTTAAAAAATTTTTCCACATAAATTAAAGGTAATTGCCTTTTTGTTTGTTTGTTTGTTTTTTGCTTTATGCCATTTTGGCTTGTAAAAGATTTTGTAGTAATGCTCATCTTTTCTTCTTTATTTGCCACCTAGTAATTTATCTTAATACAACTGTATCCAATTAATTCATCACCACCATTAAAGAATAAAACTGTGTCGACATTACATTGAATATTGGTAGCAAAAGAAATGTAGAGTATTGTTACTTATAATAGAAAAATTTAGGTTTGAAGCTTGGGGTTAAATTTGGCACCAAGATAAGGAGCCTAAAAAAATCAAGTAAAAATATTCACCAACCCCCAATTTTGTTCAAAATTAGTCCTAATCTTTCACACAAAAATGTTATCCTTTCCAGAGTATTGTTAATAATTTATTTTGCCATTTCAAATGTTATTCAAATTAAGGAGTTGAAAGACTCCTGTTCAGGGAAAATATGAGAAGTGTGTAAATAAAAAATAAATATTTCAGGTTTCCTAGATAACAGAACCTAGGACAAAAGATTCCACGCTATCACAACAAGAGTTTGGAATCAGAGAAAAGCAAAAGTGAAATTTAAATTAAAAAAAAAACAAGAAAAAGATCAAGTACAGGAAGAAACATTAGTTCTCAGTGAGCACAGATGATGTCAGGACTTTCTAAGAAAGCTCACATAAAATGACTGTATAACAGGAAAATTCATGAAAGCAAGAAGAGATTGTATGCTGGGTTGATTGTGTGCAGCATAAATTGTATGATGGATTTTTCCCACTCCCCATTCTCTATTGGTCAAAGCCCATCAGGTGTTTAACAATATAAATGTCCGGTATGGGTTACCTGGCTTCTCACCGAGGTTTTGGGGATGTCAGAGGCTCTGTGTATCCAGACTAACACACACATGCAGTTCTACTTATCTGTCACTTTGCACTTGTGAGGTACCTTGCTCTGTAATGGTGGCAGCAGTTGCTATAGAAATATTGGTTTGAACCATCTTGAAAGCCATTTTGGTGCAAGGCAGTATTCATGGTATAAAGTTAGGAAAGTAGTTGAGGTTGATCATATTTTAGGTAGGGCATAACTTACATTAGGAGAGGTCATTTTGGGGGCTGTTTTTGCATGGTTGGATCATGGAGGAAAGAGAGTTGACCTCATTTGTAGGAGAGTGTATATCTAGTCCTTCATGGTCAAATGCTGGTTGAAATACCTCAAAACAAGTCAACACTGACAGATGTTAATGTTTATATCCATCTCTCTTCTTTCCCATGTACTTTAGATTTCCCTCACCCTTGGGCATCAGCTTCACTTATGTGGGCTGCTTACTTGGAGGGATTGCCCATATTGAGTCCCTGGTGATATGTACCCTATCTGCTTTGTCCTTTGTCCTTGTGGGTATGATTGGTGAAACTAATTGTTTTCATATATGTTGGGCACTCAAGCACTAAGAGAAAGCCTGTTGAATCTCCTGAGCTAAACATTTTTCCACCATCACCCTTGAGATAATCACAGTGAAATATCAATAATATAACTTATTTTGCTTGCTAGTTCCCCTATCAAAAAGCCCAAAATAACAATGTGGTAACCTCAAATTAAAATTCATCAGTGGGTACTTTATTGTATTTACTGGCAAGAGCAAAATTCCATTCATCTTCTCCCCCCAACAGGAAGCAGGAACAATTGCCTCACAGATCCTACAATTTTGAGAAGGGTGCAAATTTCTCAAACCGATACATGGGAATGAATGTGTGAGATGTTGGTCCTACTTTAACTCATTGGTTGCTGTATGAATGCAATTTATTGGAGACATTGAACTCTATATGAGTAATGACTCAGAGTCATTGAATTCTATATGAGTAATGACTCAGTAATGATTCAGAACATAAACTGTGTTGGAAGACAGGGCCCGATTCCACATGGGATTGTCAACTTGGTGCATTAAGTCTTCAGCACTTCATTCTAATAACAATAGTTCTGTTTGGTCAGGTTGCTAATTCTTGATGGTGGAATATGTGGTATGCGCAGTAAAAAACTATAGTTATTAACTCATCGTCACAGTTCCTTTCCTATAAAATCAGAGGTAATATTGTCTGGGATACCATTCTGTAAACTTTAGATATTGATAGGGGTAACAGCACACTATCAGGCTTCAGTTTGGTTCTTCAGTTACTTCATACAGGCATTGATAACCAGGCCAGATATTGATTCTAGTATGGTTGAGTTTTTGTCTGCCAGAATGGATGGAGTTTGATGAGACTGACAAGTCAGTTTTTGGATGGCTGCTATCCCTGAAGAATGATGCCATGGTAACATTTCAGCATTGGTCTCTGTTGCTGGCATGTTAAGTATTCAACCGTGGTGGTAGCTAGCAAGCACATCTTTAGAGAAGGAAAGGCCTTGCTTAAAACTCACTCACCTGTCTCATTCCTTTTTTAATGGTTACTCTTTCTGTGTGCATAATATACAAGTACTGGGACCATCTAGGAAAGAGTCAGTTTGACAATCTCAGGAGTTAGATATCCATGCCATGTGAAGTTTTTGAGGAACTCATCTGTGGTGAATAATCTGCTGACCATTAAGATGAGACAAAGATAAAAGTTGCGTTTTTTTAATTCTTAATTTTATAGGTTAATTTGGGTACCTGTGTTTCAGAGAACCTTGTGAATTTTGCAATCTTGCTTCCTTTAGGTCACTAACTTAATGCATCCATTCACCATTTTGCAAAGTTCAGGGTATAGATCACTTTAGATCTCCTCTCCCACCAAATAATGGGTTTCACTTTGTTACTCTGTTTAAGGACACCCCTGATATGGGTGGTAATTCAGTAGATCTTCCACAGCTAGTGCCAACATATTGCCCGGATTACTTACAAACCAGTCTTGTATCCTTTTCTTCCGACGAAGGAACCACTATGAAGCAACAAATGTGAATTAAGGGAGAGATAGATGGCATAACAATCTGGATTCTTTATCATGTCATTTACTTATCTCTTCTATATTTGTTCAGATACATTTTTAAATGAACCATTGCTACAATAAGATAAATTATGTGTATGCCCGCTCCATTCTGCACATATGAGCACATAGTCTTACTGGGTAATAATCAGGTATTTTGTCTTTATAATATTCAGACAGAGTAGTATCTGAACTCAATTAAAAATCCCTGAGTCCATTAAGTTTCTAGGAATACTCTTTATGTAATTATTTTTATGTAATGTATCATTGTGAGTCAATGAAACTTCCCACCTCCCTTCCATGTGTCGAAAACAGATATGCAAATGCTAAAAAAAAAAAAGAGAGAGAGAGTGAGAGAGAAGATAAGAAAGAAGAACCAGGCATCTAAATGCCTACAAATTTCCTATTTTGGAAGTTCAATAATAAATACTACAATTTTTACCATCTTATGAGCAATAGAAGAGTTATGTTTTATTTAGTGTTATAATTTTTTTTATTTGGTCTTTATTTTATTTTATTATTTTGACACAACGAGAGAGAGAGAGAGACAGAAACAGAGAGAGAATTGAACTGGGGGCACTCCCCAGTTCAGCATATGGGTCCGCACAGGCCAGGACCGGAACTCGATCCTTCGTCCCTGGCACTGCAAAGTGAGCGCTTAACCCACTGAGCCATCCTGGCTTCCCCTAGTGTTATAATTTTATTAAAAGAGATGTACACAGCCTTAATTTTTTTTAGTGCTAAAAAAATCAATTAAAAATATATCATTTTTAAAGCCAAAATGAATTACTTTTTATTACTGATGATAGTGCTGGTGCAAACTTCAATACAGTGCTAGAGAAAGTCTAAATTATCAAGATGTACCAGTTGTAATTGAGATAAGTCACAAAGAGAATTAACAGAATTGATATGTCATGAATAAAAATTTTAAGATGAAACAGTTGTAATTGAGATATCACAAATAGAATTATTATAAGTAAATCCAAATTTATTTGGAAATTGTGACTTGATTTAATAAAAAAACTAAGTACTTTTAGGGGAGAAAAATATAATCAACATGGAGATAATATTTGTGTACTTATAAAATGTTTTCATATGCATTATTTTAATTGTATTACTTGCTAGTATTTATAGTGAATTTTAAAAATGCTAATATCATTTTGCCAAGTAGAAATACTACTGGACTAACTTATAAAATAATAAAGAATATTGAAATCAATGTGTTATTGCTAGAGTTTGTACAAAATACATTTATTTAGCTGTTTTCCCTCATAAAATGAATCAATTTCCTGTAAAATTTGGTTTTATGTTACTTGCATATAAGTCTTCATTTAATAAAAGTAATAAAATATAAAATAAAGTTTCCACTAAAGTTAAAAATTTTAAGATTCTAGTGTACATGACATAATATTAAGAGATACACTTTGCATTTTAAGTGCTCATTTAAATTTTGGTTTTGAGGTTATATTTCCAATGTTCAGTTTATATTATAAAGCAGCTATATGTTAAAAGACATACGCCATAATTTACATAAGTGATCAGCAATATCATATTTATATATTAGAGAAAAAGAGTTAGATAATAAAAAAATTGAAAATTAAAGGGGGTATCGAGATAGCTCAGCAGGTTGAGAGCTTGCCTTGAAACCATGAGGTCCAGGGATGAAATCCCAGTTCTGGCCCATACAAACCCCATATGCTGAAATTTGGCACAAATGGTAACCACTGGGATGGCAGTGAAGGCTCTCTCTGCCCATGTGGGAGAACCCCAGTTCAGTTCCCACCCTGAACAACCCCACAGCCACCTGTGTGGAATGAAATCCTGTCACAACTAATAATGTACAACTATGGAGACTGCTTTGGGCCCTCCCCCTTTCTCTCTCTCTCTCTCTCTCTCTCTCTCTCTCTCTCTCTCTCTCTCTCTCACCTTCTTTCAAAAATAAAATAGAATAAATCTTTTAAAAAAATAAATGAAAGAATAATGAGAGATATCTGAGTCATGGAAATGATTATGAACACAGAGCTCAGTTATGAAACAGAAAGTCATGGGCATAAATGTATCCATACATTGATTGAACTTAGGTGTAATCTCATATAATTTCTCCCTGTTAAAATTTATTGGATACCTGAGAGGTTTCCCAGGATGGAGAATTTTTGGTGCTAATACCAAGGCATTGCCAGTAAACTGAGATAATCAGCCATTCTAACTACTGGACATATTAATATTTGCTTGGGTTCATGAGTAGAAGCAATTTATATAACTTATGGGAACGTTCCGATGATCTCAGACACTTTTTGTAGGGTTCTTCTATGATCTCTCCCAGTCGACTTCAAAGCACTTACCTTTATCAAAGAACATAGATAGGGGAAGCCGGGATGGCTCAGTGGGTTAAGCGCTCACTTTGCAGCGCTGGGGACGAGGGATCGAATCCCGGCCCCGGCCCGTGCAGAACCATATGCTGAACTGGGAGTTCCCCCAGTTCAGTTCTCTCTCTCTGTCTCTGTATCTCTCTTTTTCTCTGTCAAAAAGCAATAAAAATAAATAAATAAATAAAATTTAAAAAAAAAAGAAAGAACATAGAGCAACTTTTAAAAAGTAATATATTATTCTCAACTAAATTATCTTGACTGAATTCCTAAAAACTGAATCTGAAGTTGTACTTCCTGTTCTCACCTATGGACTACTTCTTATATTCTTTGTATTAACTTAAAATATTAATGCTGAACAATGCACAATGTAAGTTACAAACATCATAACATTCTATGTGCTTCACCATATGTCCTAAACATTAAAATACTTTTCAAACGTGGCTGAACATAACATGCCCACACTTAACAATAGCAATTTCATAATATCATCTAATGTTCTGTGAATATTCAAATTCAGTCACTGTTAAATCTAAATCAGGATTCTACATTCTATGTAGTTATTGTAACTATTTAGTTTTTTCTTATTTTTTTTTCAATTACGGGTGTCATACAATATTATATTAGTTTCAGTTGTATAACATAGTAATTAGACATTTATATATTTTATGAAGTAATTACCCCAGCAAATTTAGTACCATCTAACACCATATATAGTTATTACAATTTTATTTACAGTATTTTTTATATTTTACATCTCCATCACTACTTCATCACTAAAAACTTGCAGTTTTTAATCCTATAACTATTTTTGCACATCCACTAACCCCCCATCCATTGGCAACCATCAAAATATTCTCTTCCACTATGAGATTATTTCTGTTTTATTTTGTTCTTTAGATATCAAATAGAAATAAAATTATATTGTATTTGTTTATGTCTGACTTACTCCACTCAGCATAATACCCTTTACTTTCATTAATGTTACTGTAGATGGTAAGATTTCGTTCTCATGGTTGAGTCATAGTCCATTGTATATATATATATATACACCACATTCTCTTTTTTATCCATCCCTCTATTCATGGGCACCCAGGTTGCCTCCATATTTGGCTATAGTAAATAGCACTGCAATAAACATATAAAAGCATAAGTCATTCAAAGTAGTGTTTTGGGTTTCTTCATATAAATCTCCAGAAGTGGAATGATTGGCTTCTTTGCCTCTCGTTATAGCTTTTGTTTTAAAGTCTATTTTGGGGGAAGCCAGATGGCTCAGTGGGTTAAGCGCTCACTTTGCAGCGCCAGGGACCAAGGATCGAATCCTGGCCCTGGCCCTGGCCCGTGCAGACCCATATGCTGAAATGGGGAGTGCCCCCCAGTTCAGTTCTCTGTCTCTGTATTTCTCTCTCTCTCTGTCACAAACAATAACAAACAAACAAACAAAAAACTGAAAAATAAAGTCTATTTTGTCTGGGATAAGTATCGCAACACCATCCTTTTCTCTTTTCATTTTTATTCTTCTAAAATATGTTTTTTCTTTCCTTTACTTTCAGTCTGTGTGTGTCTTTCAATCTGAAGAAATTCTCTTGTTGACAGCATATGTTTAAGGGATTTGTTGTCTTATCAACCCAGCCACCCTATATCTTCTAATTGGAGAATTTAATAAATTTACCTTGATAATTGTTGATATATATATATATATACACACATATACATATATATATATACACACACACAATATGATATATATATATATATATAGTTATTGCTATTCTCTTATGTTTTTCATTTTTTCTTCTTCTTAAAGTCTCTTTAACCATTCTTATAATTGTGCTTTCGTGGTAATGAACTCCTTTAGTTTTTTCTTGTCTAGAAAACTCTTTATCTGTTCTTTGATATTAAATGAGAGCTTTGCTGGGTTGAGTAATCTTGCTTTTCATCACTTCAAATATTTTGTGACAATATTTTTGGTCCTAAAATTTTTTCATTGAGATATTAGCCTACACACAGTCTTATGAGAGCCTCCTTGTTGGTAATCTTACTGCTTTTAAGATTTTCAATTGTATTTAACCTTTGGTGTTTTAGTTATGATCTGTCTTAATGTGGGGTTTTTTGATTCATCTTGTTTGGGACTCTTTGTACTTCCTTGGCTTTTTCGCCAGGTTAAGAATGTTTTCCGTCACTATTTTTTCAAGTAAGTTTTAAATACTTTGTTCCCCTCTTTTCCTTCTGGTACCTATATGATGAACATGTGAGTACATTTGATGTCCCAGAGGCCTCTTAAACTATCCTCATTTTGGAGGAGGGATTTTTTTTTTTTACTGATTGGGCATTTTCAGCTACATTAATGTCCAAGTTGTTAATTCAAATATCTGCTTTTCTAATCTACTGTTGATTCCCTCTAATATAGTCTTTATTTCAGTTATTATGTTCTTTATTTCCACATTTTTAAAAATTTTTTTATCTCCATATTTATATTTTCTATCTCTTTATTGAAGTTCTCACTGGAATCATTGAGCATCCTTATAATGTTTTGAACTCTGTATCTGATAGATTGCTTGTCTCAATTTTGTTCAATTTTTTTTCTCAGGCTTTGTTCTGTTCTTCCATTTGGAACATATGTGTCTCCTCATTTTGGTTGCCTCCTTATGTTTATTTCTATGTATTAGGTAGAGCTGCTATGCCTTTCGGTCTTAATAATGTCTTGTGGGGCCCAGTGGCACAATCTTTCTGGTACCTGAGCTAGGTGTTGCAGGTGTATTCATTGTGTGCCCTCCTGTTGTGGTTAAGGCATGGTTGCTGTTTGCACATCAATGAGAGGGATTTACCTTTAGGCTGATTGTGAGAACTGCTTGAGACTATGGTGAAAGAGCTATAGTGCATAGGCTTACCCTATGTAGCAAGATTCACTTTAGTGGGGCTCCGGTACCTGCCCAGTCTGCCCTTTTGGTGTGTCATCTTTTGAGGTGGCCTAGTAGTACTCTAGTGTGGTATGAAGCAGGCCACTGGGTGTGCCAGACTTCTTGGGTCTCATAAAGGGGCTCCTGTCTCAGGCCAACTTCAACCACCACCTGCCTGGGGCCACCTGGCATGAGCCACAAAGCAATCTGCAGATATCTTCCCCCCGTGTTTGGCTTGGAGAGCCTGGCAGAGGCCAAGCTGAGAAGCAAGGCCAGTTTCCATAAGTGCCAGACTTGGGGTTGCATAGCAAGAGGCATGGGGCATGCTGAGGGCAGGTGCTGCTTGTTTGGGGTTTGTGAAGATTTGAGAGATTTTAGGAAAATTCATAGCATGAGTATTGAAAGGCCATTTATATGGAAAAGCCACTGAAAGCAGCTTAGGTGGGTCACAAGTTTGGTTGGGTAGGACCTCAGGGAGTCACCAAGGTCAGGTGAACAATGTTAGCCAGGTTGATGAAGACTCAGATATGGTTTCTGCCTATGTATGCAGGCTGGTTGGAGGGAGGGCTCAAGAAAGAAACAATGGCATTTGACAGAGGCTGACCAAACATACCATTTTAAATGGGACAGAAAACAACAGTACTATCCCATTTCAAATGGTATGCATGGTCAGCCTACTGATAGCTTGAATTTAGGCCAGTATGACTAGGCTGACCATATGTACCATCTGAAACAATACCGTACCATTGTTTTCCTTCCTTCTTAAAATGGTACGTCTGGTCAGACAGCACTTATGTCTGAGAGAAAGCTGCCCTTCAGCTCTGGCCTTGAAGCCAGATAATGCACTCCCTGTGTGACCCTCAAAACTTTTGAGCTTCTGCCCCCAGTGCTATAGGTCAGAGTGAGTAACTTCATCAGCAAGTTTATTCACAGGCCTTGTAAGAGGAATGCCTAGAATACCAGCAGCCTTCAGTCTCTGTCTGCCAGGAGCCAACCTGAGTAAACAAAATCCCCGAGTTCGAGCGGTGGGAATTAAAGACAGACAAAATTGTCTGCTGACTGTCCTCAATAGGAGCAGCCGCGAATAGCTTTATTCAATCCCTTATATAGTAAAGGTTTATGTTGTTACAAGGAGCAAGGAAAGACAAAAAAGGAGTTTTTCCACTACAGCAAAAACTACTCATTAACTGAAATACAGAGCAGGCAGTTTGTTATGAGGAACATGCAAGCCTTCTCCCATGTATTCCTATCATCTCACAGCCTGTGATCTAACACCTAGTGCCAGCTGTCTGACCTTCATGTGAAATTGCACGTACATATTTTTCTATAACTAATCACCCAACTACACCCCAAGGGAGATGACAGGGGGGACCAAAGCTTTGCCATCAAGGCCCCAGGCTGGTTCCTCCCATTAGGCCCAAGGAACCGAAGCTTTGCTATTGAGGCCCCTCGAAACCTCTTCCTTCAGGCTCTGCACTGGCTCCCTACATCTCTCAGCCATAATCTACACTGGTTTTCATAGCCAGATATTATGGGAACTTCTCTTCTGGTCACAGAAACCCTGAGCTGGGGTTTCTGGTGTGAGGCTGGAATCCCTCACTTCTCATAGAGGACTTCCACAAATGACCTATTCCTCCTAATTTTTAACCACTACACATGGATATGGGGACCAGCTTATTCTGTGTCTCCACCCCTCTTACCAGTATCAATGTGGCTTCTCTTGTTTATTCTCAGTTTAGAACTTCTGTTCAGCTAGACATCAGACAATTTTTAATGACGGTTTTTATGTAGTTTAGTTGTAATTTTGATGTGCTCATGAGAGGACACAGAGTATTTAACTACTCCTCCATCTTCACCAGAAATCTAATTTAGTTTCTTATACTCTATAACAGTTCTTGTGTTTCTTCTTTTTTTAAAACTATGTATTCTTGACATCCATGGACCAATCTTTATTGCTTTTATTTTGTTTTAAAGTTGGTTTTCAAGGGTCTTACCATTTTTATTTTTTGATATTTTTTCTTATACTAGAATCTATATCTATAACTCTGACCATTGTAAATTCAAATCACTATTTGAAATTTACAGGTGCATGAATCTGGCTACCCCCTGCATGCTAAAAATCAATATTTCAACCCTATATCCATTTTAATGCACCCACTCCTTACCTCATGAGATCTATTCCTTTTCTTCTGTTTTGTTGATCATTAAGACCAAGTGAAAACAGCAATTTTGTTTGTATTTTTGCTTTTTCATAACCACCAAATAATTTTGTGTGTAATTCAGAATTTATGAACGTCTTTTTATTTGCAAAGTTTGGCTTCATGCTTATTCAGTTTAAAACTATGACCTGTTATTCTCATGACTATACTTATGAATTTTAATGTGGCTAATTTGCTCTTTCTTCTTTCATATATATTTGTTGGTAACATATCTTATTATTTGTGTTTATAACATCTTTTTCTCTTAATCATGTTATAATAGATATCAGTACTACACTTATCCATTTAAGAAATTATGCATTTTAATATCACAATTCAGATTTGCATTACTAAGCATAAATTTATGTCCTCATTTTGGCAATTGTTTGGCTACTAATTTGAGTAATAATTTCTGCCATTTAGTTTGAAATTTTTATTTTCAGGCTCATTCTCAATAAGATTAGTAGAGAGCACCTCTTGAGGATCACACATTCCATTTTTGGCATTTATAATTTTAATTGCCTTTCTAAGGCACCTCCAGATGTTGGGGACAGTTTAGTTCCAGTTCTGTGTGTTGGCTAGTTTTATTTCCTCCAGCCAACCCAGGCAAGGAATTGTATGCAAACTTCAGACAATCAAACAAGGTTTTTTTTTAGCTTCTGTTAATAGATACAAAACCCCAGCCTCTGGTTTCACAAGATAAGAGAGACTTTGATCCTCAATAATGCCTAAGGTGCTTTTGGACCCCATCAGTCAAGAACTAAAACTCCAGACTCTCCCTTCATGCTTGATTCTAGCAGGCACATAGCTTCAGCCTCTGCTTGCTATCATGTGTTTGTATTTGTATTTTCATTTATGGAAATATTTTTTCTTGTCATTGGTTATATTATTTCATTTTATTTCCTTTTTATTTACTCTTAGCATGGCCATTTTTTAAGGGAATAAAGCATTTAAATGCATTAAGTATAGACTTATCTTGGCCAAATATCTCCTGGTCTCTTTTCAATAGTCCTTTGCAATCTCTTGTCTACAGTAGCAAAAATAACACTCAGCAGTTTCAGATGTTTCCTCATCAATCCTTTGGAATCTGTGGTCAGTTTCCAACATTTTTATAGAAACCATCAGAATTGTCATTGATGGTCTCAGCAACCCCCATTCAAGGTAATTTTTCTTTTCCATTTTTGATCTTTGTAGATGGATACTTCAAAGCATTTCCACATGCTTTAAATTGATAGTGTTATTTCCATACTTTATACAAGATTTTATTTTGGTATAAAAATATACATGTTGAATCAAAACAAGTAGATGTAGGCTTCCTTTTGTGCTCATACATACTTTATTTGTAACAGAAAAGTCAAGATAAACACCTTGTACTCAAATCTTTAAATTAAGCAATGATTTTCTACTAAATCTGTGGAGCAGAATTAATCACTTAAGTTCTAGAGTCATGCAAAATTTCTATTTCACTTAATTTATTGTCCTGTGTATAAGAAGAGAAAACAAGTAAAACAAAAAGTAATTTTGAATTTTAATTTGCCAGGTTGCTTTAGACATAATGTTATATAGGAACATTTGAGCAGCCTATAATTATATTTTATTTTGTACCATGTAAAGAAAAGTTGTTATGAATTAAACTAGTGAATGCATTTCTAGGGTCTCATTTTAGAGATAACATTAAACTCTAGGTGGCATAAATGGGAATATACTATTTTTTAATTAAAATGTTATTTAGGTGCTTTTAAATAGATTCTATTATAAAAAATAATAGAAAGATATCAATTGCTTTTACAGCCTCTCCCCAGTGGTATCATTTTGCAAAACTATATAAAAATATCATAACAGGATACTGACAGTAATACAATCCATTGATCTTGTTCAGATTTGCTATTTTACTTGTACTTGCATGTGAATATTTAGTTTCATACAATTTTATTACCTGGATTAAGTTTATGTGTCCATCACCATAGTCAAGATGTTGAACAGTTCTGTCAATCTGATTATAAATTGGGCAAAAAACATGAAGAGAAATTCCACTAAAGAAAATTTGCAATTCTATTGAAAATAAAGTTTGATAAATAGTCAAGATATAAACAGTAAAGGAAAAAGACTTGCTGTGAAAAGCTGGATATTACCTCCCACCAAATAATCCTCCTAGGTCTTAGGATGTGGAGGCTGCTGATGGACATGCAGTTACTTCGGTTTGCCTTTGCTGCTTCGGAATGGAAAAGCGATGACCCAGTCACACTTGACAGCACATGACTCCCATTTTCCCTGAAGAATTTAGGTGGTAGTCTGGTTTAAGTTGTTTCAGAAAAGGATTATTTTTCTGTTCCTTTCCCCTCCTCATCAGAAAAAACAAAACAAAACAAAAAAACCACCACCAACAACAAAACTCCCCTTTTGGATTTGTCTCTTCAATAATGCCAGGATATCAGAGCTGGGAAAGACAAGGTGACCACGCACCATAAGGTTGGCTGTAGGATCTTCCTTAAAAGAGACCTCTATAGAATAGAGGGCAAGAAATTCTTGATTGAGGGGAAGCCGGGATGGTTCAGTGGGTTAAGTGCTCGCTTTGCAGCCCTGGGGACCGAGGATCGAGTCCCAGCCCTGGCCCATGCAGACTCATGTGCTGAACTGGGGAGTTCCCCCAGTTCAGTTATCTCTCTGTCTCTGTATCTCTCTCTCTCTCTCTCTCTCTCTCTCTCTCTCTCTCTCCCTCCATGTCAAAAAAACAATATAAATGAATAAATACTTTCTCAAAAGAAATTCTTGATTGAAATCACATTGTGTCAGGTGGAAGAAAATAAGTTTTCAGCGTGAACTTTCTACTGGGAAAAGTTTGGTAGTGGCAGGCTTGAGTGGTCAATTCCTGTGACTGTTGAGACATAGAGGACAATGCACCAAAGGCCCCCAGTTCAGTTCCCACCCCACACAGCCCCACATCCACCTGTATGGAATTAAACTATGTGTCAGCTAATGATGTACAGCTTTGGTGACTGCTGTGGGCCCTCCTCTTTTCTCTCTCTCTCTTTCTCTTCCTCTCTCACCTTCTCTCAAACAATAAAATACAATCTTTAAAATGTTTTAAATTATTACTTTGAAAAACTCAGAGAAAGGTTTCATCTATGAGGTCCACACTTGGTCATCTCAGTGAGATGTCTTCTGCTCAAGAAGGGCATAGAATCTGAAGCCAACAGTCACACCTCTACTCCCTCAGACAGGACCCAGTGAGCTGGGACTAATCTCAAGTTCCAGGCTTTGCTCAGAAGCTCTCAGAGGCTCAGCACTGCTCTACTGATGAACCCAACACAAGGGAAGGCTCAGTGAAGTAAGGTCCAATATGGGAACGTGACTCACGATGGAGTGCTGGGAACTCTCTTCTCTTGCAGAGATTCCAGACTCTCTCAATGCTGGGTCAGGAAATAACAGTTTGGGGTTTGAACCTGAAATCCTCCATCATACCAGGTTGTTTGTTAGTTTCCAAGGAAACAGTCCCAGCTGAACCCCAGCCCTTCCCAGCCTATTCTCCTAGGAGGATATTGTATCTTTTCCTCAGACTCCCACCTCAGGGGTCACTCTGAGACAGTCATGTTCATTTTAAAGGATGGGAGTAGAAATGGAAACAACACTAAAGAAACTTGTATGGGGCTCACTCAAGGTTCCTCACCTTGTGGAAGGTTCCAGTTTCCCAGACCATTGATGAAGATGAAATCTCTACCAGGTAGCTCAGGAACAGAAAAAGACAAGCACAGCCCACATAGGCAGGTGTGCCTAACATTTAAAGATATTGAGCCAAAGCTCACAAAAGTTTCAATACGGCTATTCAGAAATGAAAAAATTTTCTACAGTGTGAATTCCATTATGTGAATTGCAATGCTGCTGGAGGCAACTGAGCTCTGATTGGGCAGACTCCTGACTTTATAGCCAGGTCTACATCACAGGCCATTGATGAGTCACAAAGGGTGTGACACAGCCCCTCCCCCACCTACCAGCCCAGCAGAGCCCTCCACCTCTCTTGGGATTCTACGTTCCTCTGCCCTATCCTGCCATGCTATTATCAAATCCACCTTTCATCATATATCATACTTACCCTAATAAAATGCTAAGCTTGTTCTTCCTGTAACCCAGATATTGCCTGGGTCCCCCTTTACTCTTTGGAGACCTTGACTTGAGGCCTATTATGCCCATTGCCTTCAAAGTCTGAAATACTACCTGGAATGTTTGCTTGTACCCACACATGTACTCTCAGGATCATACCTTTTTCTCAGAAAATTATAAAACATTGTAGAGAGAAATTAAAGATAGGATTAAATGGAAACATATGTCATGTTTATGGATAGGAATAATTTATATTATTAAATGTCCATACTACCCAAAGCAATGAAATTTCTATCAAAATGCCAATGGCATTTTTTACAAAACTGGAACAAATAATCCTAAAATTGATATGGAATCATAAAAGACCCAAAATAACCATGGCAAAAAAAAGAACAAATTGGGAAGTGTCACACTACCAGATACCAAACTACTATAAGGCCGTAGTAATCAAAAAAGCATGATACTGGTATAAAAACAGACACGTAGACTAATCAAACAGAAGAGCGAGCCCAGAAATAAATTCATGGCAACATGGTTAGTTAATCTATGACACAAGAAGCAAGAATTTGCATTGGTGTAAAGAGTTTATTCAATAAGTGATTCTGGGAAAACTGGGCAAAACGTAAAAAAATCAAACTGGTAACACCTTCTTACACCACATACAAGAATAAATTTAAAATAAATTAAAGGTTTTAAATGCAAGACCCCAAACTATAAAACTCTTAGAAACAAATACAGGAGGTAAACTCTCAGACATTACCCTTAGTAATATTTTACTGATATAACACCTCAGGCAAGGGAAATAAAAGAAAAAAATGAACAAATGGAACTATATCAAAATAAAAAATATTTTCACAGAAAAGTAAACCATTAACAAAATGAAAAGACAACCTACTGAATAGAAAAAGATACAAGCCAATGATACGTCTGATAATGGGTTAATGTCCAAAATTTATTTTTTTAAAAATAATAAAAGTCATACAATTCAACACCAAAAAAAATGAGCAATCCAATTGAAAAATAGACAGAGGACCTGAATACACATTTCTCAGAAGAGGACATATGGATAGCTAATAGACATAGGGGTTCAGGTGCTGTTTCTACCTCCAAAACTCAAGAGACTAGTATCCAGTGTGTACCTTAAAGAAAAAAAATGTTTAACAAGCACAATGTAGTAGTAATGCCATTAAAGAAGTCCTCAATTTAGAATCTGACACATTCTCCCATCAAAGTGGGGAGAAGGAAATTAATTCCAATGAGTCTATCTCAGCATCTTTATGTCTTATTTGCTTCACTTGTACTTTTCTTTCAGTAACTGGATTAATGATTAGAGCCCAAAATGAGATATACCATATTATTCTGTGTATGATGCCCACTTTTTTTGCCCAAATTTGTGATGAAAAAATAAGAATAAGCATTATACATAGGTAGTACTAGTTTTATAGCTATATAAATGTTTTCAATTATTTTATTTATGTTTATGAATTAAAAGTGTAATTCTAGAAATCAATAACCATATCTATATGCAAAATAATACCCTGGAATATGATAATCACCTAGGTTCAGGCCCCGACTCATCCAGGGTTGCACTGTACTTCAGTCACTTGCATCTCTACCCTTGTCAGCTCTTGACTTCCAACCCAAGGAAGGTTGAGTTTGAGACCATGCTGCCAGGCACCCAGCTCACACCCCCTTCTGCCAGGCTCTGGGTCGCCATCTGCTGCCCCATTTGTTCCTTTCCCTTCTCTCCTGCTCACCTCCCTTTCCCTTCATTTACATCTGTTCTTGTGTTTTATAAGTATTTGCTATACAAAGTTTCTTGTACCATAATATGGTCAAGAAATAAATGCTAAAATTTCTTCATAATACAAAAACAAGTACCCACAAATAAACAAATAAAAATTTGAATTAAAAAATTAAAATATTTTTTTTCTGAAATTTTGGGCAAAAAACATGGGTTCACGTTACACACAGGAGCTCATTACAAGTAGACATGGCAAAATACTGTATTCTTTATTACTGTAGATAACATGTTGTTTGGCTGGAAATACAATACAATAAACTTTATTTTGCATAATACATTTTATACAAGTACATCTGAAATGCTTTATAGAGCAAAATGCTCAGTTCCCATTTGTTCCTCTTGTTTGCAATTTCTATTTGCTGTTTCTTTCTCATGTTGGCTTTTCCTCATATTCCTTCTCTAAAAAGTCCGAAAGTTTCTTTCCACCTTTTGTCTTCTTTTCACCTTTTTTATTATTTAAAGATTTATTTTATTGTTTTTGATAGAGACAGAGACAGAGAGAAGGGAGTAGGGCCCAGAGCAGTCTCCATAGTTGTACATCATCAGCTTTTGACACAGTTTTGTTCCACACAGGTGGGTGGGTGCCACATAGGATGGTAATTGGGTGGGGGCTTCCTGCATGGCAGGTGCATCCCTTTTATCCAGGGGCAGAACTGGGAGACAAGAACAGAGTTGAAGGCCTCCTGCATAGGAGATACACTCCAGTTCAGAATGTGGGTCACAAAACAAAAATGAAATACTTAGGAATAAACTTACCGTAACAAAGAACGTGAAGGACTTATACACGGAAAACTATAAGACACTATTAAAAGAAATTGAAGAAGATACAAAGAAATGGAAGGATATTCCATGTTCGTGGTTTAGAAGAATCAACATAGTTAAAATGGCCATACTACCCAAAGCAATATACACATTTCATGCAATTCCCATTGAAGTCCCACAGACATTATTTCAAGAAATAGATTTTTTTTTTTAATTTTCAGATTCATATGGAACCACAAAAAACCCTGAATTGCCAAAGCAATCCTCCGGAAAAAGAGTAAGGCTGGAGGCATCACACTCCTTGACTTCAGTCTATACTACAAAGCATCAATAATCAAAACAGCTTGTTATTGGCAGAAAAACAGACATACAGACCAATGGAACAGAATTGAAAACCCAGAAATAAACCCACAAATATATGTACAGATAATCTTTGACAAAGGAGCAAAAAAATAGAAAATGGGAAAAAGAAAGCCTCTTCAGTAAATGGTGCTGGGAAAATTGGAAAACCACATGCAAAAAAATGAATCTGGACTTGTGAACTGTCACCATATACCAAAATTAACCCAAAGTGGATTAAGGACCTCCACATAAGATCCAAAACTATAAAGTGCATAGAAGAAGGCATTGGCACTAAACTTATAGACCTTGGGCTCGGAGAGCACTTTATGAACTTGACCCCAAAGGCAAGGGAAGTAAAAGCAAAAGTAAATGAATGGGACTCTATCAAACTAAAAAGCTTCTACACAGCAAAGGACATCGTCAACAAAGTAAAAATGCAACCAACTGAATGGGAGAAAATATTTTCAAATAATTCCTCTGATAAGGGGCTAATATCTAAGATATATGAAGAACACATACAACTCAACAACAAAAAAACAAATGATCCAATTAAAAAATGGGCAGAAGACCTAAACAGGCACTTCTCTCCTGAAGATATATAAACAGCCAACACATACATGAAAAAATGCTCAACATCATTAGCTATTAGGGAAATGCAAATTAAAACCACAATGAGATACCACCTCACATCTGTTAGAATGGCTATAATCAACAAGACAAGGATTAACAAGTGCTGGAGAGGCTGTGGACAAAAAGGAACCCTCATACACGGCCGGTGGGAATGTAAATTGGTACAACCACTGTGGAAAGCCATGTGGAGATTCCTCAAAAAACTAGGAATGGAATTGCCATATGACCCAGCAATCCCACTCCTGTGTATCTACCCAGAAAACCTGAAAACCTTAATCCTCAAAGATACATGTACCCCAATGTTCATTGCAACACTGTTCACGCTGGCCAAGTCGTGGAATCAACCAAATTGTCCTCTGATAGATGACCAGATAAAGAAGTTGTGGTACATTAATGCAATAGAATACTACTCAGCAATAAGAAAAGATGAAATACAGCAATTTGTGACAACATGGACAGAACTGAAAAACATCTTATTAAGCGAAATAAGTCAGAATGAAAGAACCAAGAAACATATGACCTCACTTATAGGTGGAATATAAAACTGAAAGGAACAAAGAAACAAAGACTCATGGACACAGTCAATAGTTTAGTGGTTACCTGAGGGTAAGGGGGGAGGTAGGTGGGAGAGATGGGTGGAGAGGAGTAGGGAGGGGGAATCAAACATACAGTGATGGAAAGTGAGCTGGTTCTGCGTGGTGAGCACATAATGCTATGTATAGACAATGTAATGTAGAATTGTACACCTGGAAACAATGTAATTAATATCAATTAATGTCACCCCAATAAATTTAACAAAAAACAAAACAAAACAAAACAAACAAAAAACAAAATGTGGGTCTGCACAGGCCAGGGCCGGGATTCCATCCTTGGTCCCCAGGGTTGCAAAGTGAGTGTTCAACCTGCTGGGCTATTCCAGCTTCTCTCTTTCCACCTTCTTCATCACCTTCTTCCTCTTCAGAATCAAAGGCTGATGTAAGCCCTGTTTTAGCTAATTTTTTCTTTATTATTCAGCTACTTTTTGCCCCCTTATTTTTTTGCCTGACTCTTTTCTTGGCTTATCTTCTTTGTTCTGGCCTTTCTCATTCCTCTTAAGCTGCTTTTTAGGTTGTTTTTCCTCTTGCCCCTTTTTCTTTTGTCTTCCTCAGTTACCATGTTACTTTCCAAAAGACACTTCTGTCTTATATTTTGGGTCTACCTCCGGGTTTTAGAATCTTGACATTTGTAGCTGCAGATCATCCTCCTTTAAGATGTACTTTAACTCCTTCATAGATGACTGGATATAAAAAGCTGTGGTACATATATACAATGGACTATTACTCAGCTATAAGAAAAGATAAAATTCTGCCATTTGCAACAACATGGATGAAACTTAAGATCATCATGTTAAGTGAAATAAGCCAAACAGAAAAAGCTAAGAACCACATGACTTCACTCATATGTGAAATATAAAACTGAAAGCAATAAAGAGACTAAATTTTGTGGACATAGTCAATAATTTAGTGGTTAACTAAGGGTAAGGGAGAAGGGGGGTGGGAGAGGAGGGTGGGGGAGCTAAATATATGGTAATGGAAAGAAAGCTGACTCTGGGTGGTGAACACATATTGTAATACATAGATGAAGTGCTGTAGAGTTGTATACCTGAAGCCTATGTAATTTTTACTAACCAGTGTAACCCTAATAAATTTAACAAAAGAAAAAAAGACATAAAAGATGCACTTTCAGATGAACAGATGCTGTTGCTGTTGTTGCTTCTCTTGCCTCCTCAGTTTCTACTTGCATTGCTGGCTTTTTCTTCCTGGTCAGTATCTTCCTTTGTAACACTAGTTTCTTTTTCTTCAACTTCTACATCAGCAGATGCTTTTGATTATTTAGCTGATGCCTACTGACTTGAAACTCTTTCAGATTGTTATCTATTTCCCATTAGCTTTCACCAAAGCCTTTTGTTTATTTGTTGTTTTTGTTGTTGTTGCTGTTGTTGTATTTTGGTGTTTGTTTTTTTGTTGATTTGTGTTTTGTTTTGTTTTTTTTTGTTTTTGTTTTTTTTTGTTTTTTTTTTCTTTTTTTTTCACATTTATAGAGAGAAATTATCTTTTTGTCTTCAGTGCATAGTTATTTCTATTTTACTTTTTGACAGATAGAGAGAGAGACAGAGACAGAGACAGTTAGAGAACCGAACTGGGAACTCCCCAGTTTGTGGGTCCTGCCTGGGCCGGAGCCGGGATTCGATCCTCGGTCCTCGTGGCCTCAAAGCGAGCGCTCAACCCGCTGAGCCGTCCCGGCTTTTCCCTGTTTTGTTTTTATGTTCCCTTCTTTTCTGAGTAAGAAAATGTATCTTTTGAGCCTAAAGAGCAATTTCTCGAGTTCCAAATTAGAAAATGGGTGGTTTGTTTTTGGGTGGTTTTATAGCCCCATTAAATTTATAGCCCCAACTTAAGTTGCTTGAGCTGGCCTAGGAAGACAACCTTTTTCACCTTGGTGAAGATGAAATCTCCAAGTTTGAAATTAGGAGTCACGTTTTGCTATGGGGCTTTAGGGGATCCCAGGGTATGAAGCCCAGGGGCAGAGGTGTGGCTGAAAAAATGGCTGGGGGAGATGAAGGAGTGTGGACCAGTGTCCTGGCACCCAGGGTTGCAGACTTGCTATGGCCCTGGATACTGAGGCTGTCCCGAATTGCAACTGTCACTGTCCTGCTCCACCATGGGTTCCCACTGGACACTCCCTAAGTGAGTATTTTTCAGTTTCAGTAATCTACTACCATCAAATATTTGAAAATAAGATATTATATTGTATGTGAGTATACTCTGCTATGTGATTAGAAGGCTCATGTGAAGCCTTAGGCAGAAGATAGAATGTATTCCATTTACCAAGTAAGCAATTAGTCCAGCATTTTTCCTTTCCATAGCCCAATCTTGTTTAACTTCAGGATAGTAGCTAACTATTGCATCTCAAATATGTTCTTTTATTACCCAAAATTCATATACAGGCAGGACTTCAGGAAAAAAAAAAAAAAAAGATGCAACAAGTACACACAGAACTGTCTATATGGAAAAGGGCCTGAAGGTATAGAGTAGTACTTTCCCCAGTTACCCGGGTTGACCACTCAAGAATGTTTTGTGTTTGTAAGAAACTGGAACTTTTGTGGCTTATTAAACTTTATTTTAAAACAGAAGGTTAATGAAAAACTACAATGTCATTTTTCCTCCAAAATTCATTTGTGTGTATGTGCCAAGTATGAAAAGATGTGGAAAGAACACAAGGAAAAAATATTAACTAAGTCTAGCACCCTCCCCACTCAACCCTATTTATATATCTGATTCTTGCTTTGCTGAATCTTTACACTTTCACCCTCCTCCATCCCTCCCAGTGGTTAAAAACTGAAAAGGTCTTCTGTCAGTCATTCACCCCTAAGTTTACAGTTAGTTTTAAACTATTAAGCCTTAAATTGAGTTGAAATAAACACTTTGTTTCCTGCTAAAGAAATGTAAGTCATCACTAAAATGTTTGGAGAAAGAGAACTTCCTCAGGAGCAATGAATTACATGTGAACAACAACAACAACAACAACAACAACAAAATGGTTACAAACTAAACCTGAGAACCTTAGGGAGGCCTGCATGGTGAGCCCTACAAACTCAGAGACTTAAATTAACCACATAGGACAGTCTAAACATAAAAATTTCTAACTAAAAGTGGATCATGGTGGGTACTCAGGTGCTAGGCCTGTAGCTTCTTTGATGAAGGTCAGTCATTACCTTAAATGAGCCTGTCTACTATCTTTTTGCATTCTAAAGCAACATATCCTTAGAATAGCAGAGGAATCCCCTCTTCTGGACTCCTCAGGGTACAACATCCCACCAGAGCAAAGATCAGAGAACCCCTGCTTGTCATCTTGTTTCCCAACTTCCATATCCATGTGCTGTAAATGTGAGTTATTGACTATCCTGTACCACCAATGTAAAAAAATGTATGTGTCCCTACATTTTAGGTTTTGTCTAATCCTTGAAGTAACCAACTCCACTTTACTTTCTCCCACCCCTTTAATCTACCACCAATGAATTTCATGTAACCCTTCTTAAATATTCTTCTTTGACTCTAACGTATAAAATAAGCTTCAAAATTGCCGTTCCCCAGAGCATTTTCTCAATCCATTGAAATTTTGTTTCCTGACAATTTTTATCAGTTTGACGAAAAGAAACTCACAAAAATTCTCTACATGTTTGGACACTTACTATATGCACAGTTAATAAGCTTTTATATTTAAATAAAGAATCATCTGAAATAATATTTTAAAAAGTATTTTGCTGAGTTTTCAGGCTCTCAGGAATTTTCTCAAACTGCATCTTTCATTGTACTACCTAACTGCAAGAGTAAATTTATTTGAGAGTATCAATCAGAAAACACCCAAACTACATTTGGCCATGAGTCAAAATAAGGGGAAAGATAGGCACCCAGTGATATGAACTTTCCAGGTTGTAAACATTACCTCTGTTTCAAATCTAAAGTGCCCAACCATCCACAAATCATTTACATGGCATTTTTAAAGTGTCTCCTGCCAATTAAATTGTTATCCTGAATTAGTCCTAAGTCATTTTAAATGAGACCTAATTCTAAAGAAAACTGTAGAAGACAAGAAGAAACAAATGAAATTTCCAAAAGTTTTTTTGTAACTGCTTCCTGTAATAATGTATTAATTTTTTTAAGCAGTATATAATATTGTATTAAAATTGGGGATAAGAAAAATCACCTTTATTTTTATCATCTAGAAACAACGATTGTTAACACTTTGGTATATAGCCTTTCAGATCTTTCTACACTAAATATGTTTATATTATAAATTAGGTCACACTGTATATATTATTTTAATCTATTTATTTCATTAATATATGCACATCTTTCCCTGTCAACAAATATAATCTAAAACATTAATCCCTCACTCCTCCAGTGTCTGAACATTATGCATAGTATTTATTTACTAAATCTTTATCTTTTGGACATTTTAGTTATTTCCAGTTTTGTTTTGTTTTTAATGAGTATACATAGTTCAAAGATTAATGATCTAAATTGCCAAAAAGACATAGTAAGAATAGGCACAATGCAATATATTTAAATTTTTCAATCTAAAATATTTTTAATTCAGTTTTCAAATGAAAAAAAAAGAACATTAGTCTTCTGAAAAAACGCTGTTATCTATAAATTGCTGTTTACTAACTACTAGCCACATGTAGCTATTGAACAGTTGAAAGGTAGATAATACAAGACCTGAAATTAATTTTCAGGCCTTACATTAATTTTCTAGGAACTCATCCTAGAAAAATTGCTACGTACCTCATTGCTGAATATCACTACTGTCACCTTTGCAGTACTCCCCTTGGAAAGTTATGCATGGATGCCAGCACCTAGTCTACCCTTCAAAGAAATTTTAGAACTGTTTTTCTGGAATGGCCATCATACATGTTGTATCACCCCTGCTGTCTTTAATGTCATCAAAAGATCTTATTTTCAATATTTTCTTTATCTTTGGGTCAATAAAGAAGTCAGTAAGCAGAGATGGCTCAGCTGGTTAAGTTCTTGCTTTACATCCCTGGGACTGAGGATCAAAATCCCAGCCCCAGCACATGCAGACTCATATGCTGAACTGGGGAGTTTCCCATGCGGGATGTCCCCAGACCATTTCCCACCCTGCACGCCCCCCACCCAGCTGTATGAACCGAAATCATGTCGGAAAAAACTGATGACATAAAACTATGAAGACTGCTCTGGGCCCTCCCTGTTCTCTCTCTGTCTCTCTCTGTCTCTATTTATCTCTGTTTCTGTCAATCGCTGTCTCTGTCAAAAACAATAAAATGAATCTTTGAAAAAAAAAGTCACTGGAGGCCAGATCAGATGAGTAGTGATAGTGTTTCAATACAGTTCTATGTTTACTGGTTAAGAACTCCTTCACAGACCATTCCATGTGAGTTGGTGCATTGTTATGGTATAAGAGCCATGAGTTGTTAGCGAAAAGTTCAGGTTATTTCATCTGACTTTTTCATGAGACCTTTTCAGACTTTCCAAATAGTCAACTTGGTTGACTGTTGTTGATACGAACTCATAATGACAAAACCCTCTGATATCAAAAATAGGTCAGCAAAATGGTTTTGACTCTGGATTTGGGTTAGCAGAACTGTTTTGGTCGTGGAGAATTGGCTGACTTCCAATGTGTACTTGGACACTTTGTTTCAGTGTTGTATTAAAATACCTATATTTTGGGGAAGCCAGGATGGCTCAGTGGGTTAAGCGCTCACTTTGCAGCCCCGGGGACTGAGGATCGAATCCCGGCCCCAGCCCATGCAGATCCATATGCTGAACTGAGGAGTTCCCCCAGTTCAGTCCTCTCTCTGTCTCTGTATCTCTCTCTCTCTCTCTCTCTCTCTCTCTCTCTCTCTCTCTCTCTCTCTCTGTCAAAAACAATAAAAAAAAATTAAAATACCTATATTTCATCACTGGTGATAACATGGCCTAAAACATCATCTTGCCTTTCCAAAAGGTCTTGGCAAACTTTGGCTCTCCTTTGCTCGTGTTTATCAGTGAGGTCCTTCGTAACTATTTTTGCACACACCTTTCTCAGCTAAGATTTTCAGTTAAGGTTTTTCTAACTGTTTTATTTTCTAACTGTTCTATTGATGTTTACTTGGTCAGCTATGCTTCTCATAGTCACCCAATGACTTTGATGCACAATATGATGACTTTTTGTAATGTTTTCATCAGTTCTGCTCTCATTACCAGTCTCCCTGACCTCTCTTTACCACTGACACTTTCTCTCCTTTCAGAAAAATGTTTAATCCATTTAAATATTACCATTTTCTTCATGGCATTATCCCCATAAACTTGAACTAAATGTCCCTGATTTCTTTTCCATTCTTACCAAGTTTAATAAGAAATTTAATGTTTATTCATTGCCCTAATGCAAGTTCTGACATTCTTGCAACAGCACACAAAAACACACAATGGCAATAATGAACGCCACTCAGCAAGACATTGTTACACATCAACACAAACACAGCTGTGAGACACTGATATATCAAGGTTATGAAACCTTACTGAGTTGTTTGTACAGTGCTACCAACATACTTTGTAAGTGCACAGTGGCAAATCTGGGAACTTGTCAGACGTTTTAAGACTGAGAAAATTATTTTTTAAATTTTATATTATTTTAATTGATATAATTAAAATTTTAGAACATAAAACTCTCACTGTAAGACTACATCTCACTTTAACCTTTATATAGAATAGTTGTAGTTCACATGTTAAGAAAGTACATTGTTTCACATCTTATAAATAAACATATACTGATCTTATTGGTATAATAGATTGATTCAATTTAATTAATATTTTATATCTAAGAATATAACATTATCATGTATTTATTTGAATATCATATGCAGTCAATATGAGTTAAAGTGATATTATGGAAATTGTATCTGATGATAAAATTGGTATACTTATTCTAACTTTAATTAGAATATAATTGAATTATTTTTATAGTTTAAAAACATGTATGAGCCTATCATTAAATTTTAAATTTGGCTTATTACTGATGCAAAATTAAATGAAGATTTAGAAGCTGGTGATATGACAAAAATAATAAAGAAAAAGAGACTGGAAGAAGGTATGTTACAAGTGCATAAAGAACGTTAATTAAATTTGCTATACCAGAAAAAAAGGAATCATTGTTGATTGTATAAAAAATGAAGAATCAAAATTATACAATATTGAGGTTTTTTCAGCAAAAATGTAGGTAATTTGATGTTTTTGCTCAAAAGTCAAGAAGTAATCAATTAAATTAGTGAGTGAAAAATTAAAAGTCAAAAATTTTAAGTGATTCTAAACACAATTTTTACTAAAGTGAAAGATCTTTAAGTTATCAGATAATTATATTAAAAAAATAAATTATTGAAATTTTGAAAAATTTTCTTTAGCTTTAGTAATGGAATATAAGAAATACTGTCTGATAAATATTTTAGAATGGTTTTGTCTCAAAATATGTATAATTTACAAAAGAAGTGAATACATAGACAAAAAGTATTAAACCTGTAGAATAATTTTTAATCATTTAAATATGTCAAAGATTTATACCTGAAAATGGAAAATTTGCTCCTTTTTTCACAAATAATTTTAGTTTTGTTATTTTGAAAGATTGTTATTAAAAATATTGCTAACATACAATATAATACCAGTTTCTGGGATACACCATAGTTATTCAAAGAAGTGATCACTATGCTAAGTCCGGACCATCTGACCCCATATTATATATGCTATCACAATATTGTTTATTATACATTCAATATTATTTTATATTAATTTTAGGTATACAGCATAATGTTTAGATATTTATATAATTTTGAAGTGATCCCCCTGACTAGTCTAGTATCCACCTGACACTATACATAGTTATTAACTTGTCATACCCTAGGCTTTACCTTATATCTCCATGACTATTTTATAACTACTGATTTGTACTTCTTAATCCCTTCACCTTTTTACTTATGTCCAACCCCCTTCCAACTATCAACTTAACAAATCTAGTACCCATAGTTTTTACAATATCATTGACTATATCCCTTATAGTATACCTTACAGCCTCATAATTACTTTGTAACAACTAATTTGTACTTCTTAGTCCCTTCCTCTTTCTTTACCCACACTTCCAACATGCCTCCCATCTGGTAACCATCCAGATGTTCTCTTTATCTATGAGTTTGCTTATTTATTTTATATTCCACATACAAGTGAAATCTCATTGAATCTGTCTTTCTCTGTCTGACACTCCAATCAGCACAATACTCTCCATGTATTTTGATTAGAGCTTTTAATTTATTTAAATTGAATGTAATTATTAATATATATGTAGCTATTGCCATTTTATTATTCATAATTTTGCTCATTTCCCTCATATTACAGAAATCTCTTTAACATTCATTGTAATACTGTTTTAGTGGTATTGACTGCCCTTAGCTCTTTCTTCTCTGAGAAATTTTTTCTCTCTCCTTTAGTTTTAAATGATAGCCTTTCTGGGTAGAGTAATTTTGGTTGTAGGTCCTTCTATTTCATCACATTGAACATTTCTGCCAATCCCTTTGTTCCAACCTGTTCAGTAATTTTCCCACCATTGTGCCACTAGCCCAAGTCTGTAATTTTCCACTGCCTCAGTTGCCCCAGGCCATTGTGAGACTTTCAACCTTTCCCAGATATCTATGCTTTCTTTAGCTTCCATACAATGCTTTACTAGCTGAGCAGGGTGCAGTTTTTGCCTTTAAACCCCCTCTCTGCATTCACTTGGGGCCACAGGTCTTTCAGAGACACTAGTCTTCTGTGGTCCCTGGCTTCTGAATAAAGACTCCTAATTAGGCTCTCATATTTGGCACTCTTTGTGGGTTATTCTTCACGCAGGTTACAACACCTTCTGGCCTGCAAAGTTTTTGTTGAGAAATCAGCTGACAATTTCATGGAGCTCTTTTTGAAGTTACTATTTACCTTCTTTTGCTGTTTTTAGAACTGTTTCTTTGTCTTTAACTTTTAGAGAGAAATAGAGAGATGATAGAGATAGAGATAGAGAGAGATAGAGATAGCAATAGAGAGAGATAGAGAGAGATGGAGAGAGATGGAAAGATTGATTTCATGGTTTAGAATTAGACTTAAGTTAAAGAAAAAAATGGGAAACATGATAAGCAGTAGACTACTAAAATTGTTTTATTTTCATCAATTTTCAACATAATTTTGCTTTACAAAAAAATCATATTTGGGGATACCGGGATGGCTCAGTGGGCTAAGAGCTCACTTTGCAGCGCCAGGGACCAGGGATCGAATCCCGGCCCCGGCCCGTGCGGAACCATATGCTGAACTGGGAGCTCCCCCAGTTCAGTTCTCTCTCTGTCTCTGTATCTCTCTCTCTCTCTCTCTCACTCTGTCAAAAATAAATAAATAAATAAATAAATAAATAAATATTAAAATAATATTCCATAAAAAAATAGAATAGATTTAAAAAATCATATTTCAGTACACTCACACATATTTATTATAAAATTATAATGCACCAGGCTTCAAGAAAGTATTGTAAAATTTATACTACTAATTTAGTCATTTTTAATAATTTTCACTAGCATTTTCCAAGGATAACCATTCTCAGAAAGGCTACCATACTTACTGAAGACTACAAATATTCCTTCTCCACTACTCACTATCAGTTTGTTCTATACTCAACTCATAATTACAGAACAACTACATTGTTTAAATTTGTTGGAATCTTTAGGATAAAATGGTCATTGATGATACACCTGAAGTCTAGTTATAATTAGAAAAACTATGTGACTTAGATATATATATATTATGTCTTAGAAAAAGGGAAGGAATAATCAACTCTGACTGTAAAACTATGGCATATAATTTGGACATATAGAAAAAAATGATCATGGTGAGAAAAAAATAATAATGTATTCAGAAACTTATTTCTTCAAAAATATTCTTTAAATCATTATCTTGCACATCCTTTAAGTTATTATCAAATATTGCTTTGTCTTTTTTTGGAATATGAATGTTTCTGATATAGGTGAATTGAGTCATATATGATAATAGAAATCTGAAGAGAGGTAAATCTTGGGGGAGGGGAGATAGGAAAAGACCGTGAAGGTATAATAAGTTACACGCAGAATATTCCCTCTCTTATAATAGCCCGTGCAAATAACATAGGTTCCTGGGACATTTTCATGTGTTGTAGCTATTCATATATGTAGGATAAGCCAGATAATGTGAAAAAAATCTAAGTTATTTGATTTGTTTTTTGTCATAATTGTGTTTTTGGAATCATTAATAGGGCATTGGCATTATTGTTTACATATAAGTTTACTACATTTGACTATGAATGCCTTTAATGTGATAAGTTAATTTTATTTTATTTATATTGTATTCTTTTTCCTTATTATATTTCCTGAAAGAAAAAAGATTACTGTAATTGAAACTAATCTCAAAATAAGAAATTTTAAATAGTCATTAGCTTGTTCCTAGGGGATCTCAAATACTACAGTCTTTCTGGACACTGGTATGCCAATATTAAGAGCTTCTGACGTATATATTTACTTTCTTACTAACAATTTTACATATAGGGATTTTTTCCTAGGAAATAGTAAAAGATTAACAAGTATGTATATGCAAATATTTATACATCAAATTTATAATTGGAAAAAACTGAACATATTTTAATGTTTAACAGTAGGAAAATGGTTAAATAATAGCATAACAGCCATTAAGATCATAATACTACAAATATGTGATCATATGACAGGCACATAACTAATATTTTAAGTGAGTAAAAATCATAATCCATGACATTTATTATAAACTATAGTTTTAATTGGTGAAATATAATCTATATATGTATAAAAAAATAAAATATCTGTTATTTTTTCTGGCTGGTTAGCTGAAGTTTTTAATTTAATTTTGTATATGCCTGACTTTTACATTATAAGCAACAAATTAAATAAATATGAAATAGTTTTAAAGACACATTATAATTTGACTGACATAATATATTACATTTCTTAGCTTCCCTTTAAACTGGTTATGTCTACATGACTAATTTCTCATCACACGTGCATTATTGCCAAGTATTGTGGACAACACCCAGGCAGGTATGAGGTTTAAGTCTCTCAGTAAATAATCTTGCAGCCTTTCTTTCAGTCCTCATGAGCTGGAGTATGAGAGCTACATAGTTTACCTCCAAAATTAAAATGAAAAGGATCTTTGTCCTTGAAAAGCCTTCAATGTAGATTTCACAACAGAAACTGTTACATGAATTGAAATGAACTTCTTTATTGAATTCACTGTTTTTGGAGCCATCTTTTTGCAAAAGCTCATCCATCTATAAAAATTGGTTCCCAAAGTAGCCTATGATTCTGACAAATTTAAGATATGGAACATATACTTAGCAATAATATATGCTAAAACTTCATCAATTAAAATAACTGGGTACTATTCATATATTTGTTGCCCCACTGGTTTGAAAAACCAGCTTCTTTTATATTCAACTACCAGAAAAAAAGTTTGTTACTCAGCAGCTCTCTGAAAGGCCTTTATGATTGTCAAGTAAAAAAAAAAAAAAATGTTTATCTAAATGATCACAATAACACATCGCCTTCACAACAAACCTTATACAGAAATCTACTATCTAAACATTTTATCTGAACAGGTGTTAGGTAGAAAATTAGTTATGAGTGACAGGAGAGACAGAAGGTCACCACCTGAATCAACTCTCCAGGAATCACTCCAGCCCAGCCCTTAGAGATGAATTGTCATGTTAAAACCTCCATGAAAAAAGGGAAGTAAGACTTCAACCAGAACTACCTAGTTTTTGATGCCTAAGCAGAATGTTAAACCTTTCCTTTGGCTTATTCTTAGCTTTAATACGTGTCAATCAAATGATCAAAGTCTATAAGTAACACTCACAGGGTTGTCTCTGGGCCAGAAATAAAACCCAAACCCTAAATACACTGGGCCCCTGCAACTGTCTCTCTTGGCTTGGCCCATTTTTCTCTTGAAACATATCTCAATAAAGCTTTCTTTTACTTTCCTTTATTTCACTGCTCAGGGTGTTTGCCTCCTTTTGTTGTTGTTGTTGTTGTTTGGTTTTTTTGTTTGTTTTGACAGAGAGAGATAGAGACAGAGAGAGACAGAAAGAGACGGGGGAGGGCCCAGAACAGTCTTCATAGTTGTAATTACATCATTAGTTTTCAACATAGTTTTATTCCACACAGGTGGGCATGCAGCCATGCAGGGCAAGAACCAGGCCAGCAGCCTCCTGCGTGGGAGGCATGCCCCTGTGAGCCAGAGGCTAAACTGAGGGCCTCTTACATGGAAGCTCATCCTGGCAGGAACCTAACTGGGGGTCCCTCAACATGAGAAGTACTCCATAGTTCAGCACATGGGTCCTGGGACCCGGACTGGATTCTCAAACCGGGACTGTATTCTCGGACCTGAGGGCTGCAAAGCAAGCACTCAACCCGCTGAGATATCCTGGCGTCCCCTGCCTTTGCCTCTCTTGGCAAGGCCCATTTCTCTCTTGAAATGTTTTTCAATACAACGTTACTCTACTTTCCTATGGTGTGCTGATTGCAATTCTTACTGCATCAGTGGAAAGAACTGAGCATCATCACAGCCTCAGAATGTAACAAAGGTATCAAAGCAGCACTTTGCTGGAGATACCCCTTGTATTCGTGCTTTTGTTTCTCCCTGGTCTTCAGCATCTATATCTAGGGGGAGTATTTGGGGCCTCACCTCAGAGTCTTGCAGGTTGGCCAGAGAACCTGGATGGACTTTCTTTCTGTTATTCACATGCAGGGGGAATGTAAACAATGGTACTTATCTGGTCCTCCAGTCCTGGGTTGTTCCATCAGTTGCTGGAGAACTCTGAGTTTTCCAACCTTCTCTATGTTATCTCTCTCCTGTTCTGCAGAAGCTATTCATTTAGCTCACCATCACCTCTCAGGAATTACTCTAAATATAGCTGTACATGTGATGTGTTCTTAGGAGGGAGCAAACTCAGTATTCTCTTTCATTTGCATATTTCTTCATGGTCTAAGTATTTTCACTGCCCTTCCAAAATGATCTGTCCTCTGCCTATTCATTACTCACAAATACCAATACCCAGCAACCATCAATATTTTTAGTTTCCGTATTTTTGCCTTTTCCAGAATGACATATATTTGGAATCGTATAGTAAGTAGCCTTTTTAGACCTGGGACTGCTGCCACCCTTTGTCTCACACAGCCACCATCTCCACTGGTTTTCATAGTTAGAAGTAATGAAGATTTTTCTTCCAGGAAGTGGAAGTCTGGACTGGGGAGCCTGGTGTGGGATAGGAACTTCTCACTCCTCCAAGGCTAACAATCTCTGCAGCTGAGATATAGCTTTGGAATTTTAAGTCACCTGTAAATATAGTATCAGTCTTTTGTATCTCTGTTTCTCCTACTAGTCTTCAAATGGTTTCCTCTGTATGACCTTAGAGGTGGGACTTTGGTTCTGAGTCAGGATAGTTAGTAAACGGTCAGGCAGTTAGGGAAGGCCTCAGTAGTCATAGCAGCTATATGTAGGAATGCCACATAGGCATTAAGGGTCAGGATAACCAGGAATGTATCCTAATGAGATAGCTGGCATGAGGGTCTCTATTGTCATGCAACCTTTAGGTGAAATGGATTTATGTCCTATGGGAAGGTCTCCTGGTGTGTTTCAGAATTCCTTTGAATGTAGGTAATAGAACTTAACACCTAAGGGAAAGATGCATATGCAGGCATCAATACCTAAACCTAGACACATAGAAATAACCTATATAAGAAGTACCTTTTCGTTTTAGTTGTGGACATTCAATTTTTGAGTATCCGCTCTCATTCGAGAGCTTTGTCTTTCCTTTCAATGTATCTCTGCTGCTTGACCTTTCCTTATGAGTCTGTGACCACGAATGCTGGACACGCACCAAAAAATGTCTGCATCAGTTCAGATAGACTTCATGTAATTTTCAATGAAGGTTGTTTTGTAGTTTAGACATAATTTTGGTGTGGTCATGAAAGGAAGTAAGCACAGTGCTTACCTGCTCCACTAATTGACAGCAATTTATTTATAGTTTTTGTTTGTTTGTTTGTTTTGTAGGTATTCTAGATCAAATTGAAGAATTTTCTCTCTTTTTAGTATTTCATAATGGTTGACTTTCTCCTTCTTCTGACAGAAGCCCAAGAGGATTTTTCTTCAACTTTTACTATAGGAGCTTGGTAGAGCTACTCGAGGTAAATTTCAAAATATTCTGAGCGCACATTCATGAGTTTCCCTGGAGCTTTTAACTCTCAGACTTATTCAGACTGGCACTCTAGCAATTCTTCAATTACAGTTCAGGTTTTCCAAACTTGCCTCTGATTTCCACAGTGGTTTTCTAGTAATCACGGGTTTGCTCTGGCTTGAGGCTGGAAGCAACTCCCTGTGTTCAACTCTCTCTCTCTTCAATTTTGGGGGCAGCATTTTCCCTGTGTCTTTTACTCTCATGTGGATTCAAAATGGGTTGTTGACGTTTTCAGTTTTGCACTTATTGTTAGGACAGAGAAGCAATTTCCAGTGCCTTGAATGAAAAACCAGAAACCAAAACTTTTTCTGATTGTTTAAAAAAAAAAACGGATTTATTTTATTGTTTTTGACAGAGAGAGACAGAGGCAGAGAGAGACAGAGAAAAGGGGGAGGACCCAGAGTAGTCTCCATAGTTGCACATCATCAGTTTTCGACATGGTTTTGTTCCCCACAGGTAGGCGGGGGCTGAGCAAAGCAGGAACTGCGCTGAGGTCTTCCTACATAGGAGGCACACTCCCTCAAACCAAGGGCCGAACCAGGAAGTAGGGGGTGGTGAGAACCAAACTGAGGGCTTTCGGCATGGGAAGAATACCCCAGTTCAGCATATGGTTCTATATAAGCCGGGTACAGATTTGATCCTCAGTTTTCAGAGCTGCAAAGCAAGTGCTCAGCCTGCTGAGCCATCCCAGCTCCCCCTATGATTGCTTTTAAGACTTTTTTTGTTTTTGTGTAGATTTCAGCAGACTGATTATATCTCTTGATGTATTTTTTAGTTTCTTTGTTTTTGTTATTTTTTTCTGTTTCGTATTTATGTAGGTTCCTTAGATTCATAAGTCAAAAAATTATTTTTTAGTCAATTTTGGAAACAGTCTAGTCATTATTTTTTTCAAATAATTGTTCTTCTCCCTTTTTTTCTTCTCTTGGGAATACTGTTGCTTTTATGTTAGTTGTCAGATATTGTCTCATATATCACTGCTTCTCAGTTCATTTTATCTCAATATTTTTCCATAGATAGCATTTGTGTTCCCAAGTTCACTAATTTATTTTTTCTACAGTATTTATTGGTTTAGAATCTTCCAGAGTATTTTTATTTTTGATTTGTTGTTTTTATATCTGCAAGTAAAATATATATGTCTTTTGAAGTCTTTCATTTTTTACTTCTTGTTATCATGCTTTTCTATTTTTTTGTAACAGAAAAAGAAAACACATTCTGTGATTTAATGTACTCATTAACAGTTTTCCTGATCTCCTAATGCTTAAAGATTTGATTGTTCTGTCATATTTTCTTATAGATGAGTGGGTATAGTATAGGCAAAATTTGGTGGAGAAGCCTCTCTAGTTAGGAAAATAAAAATGAAAGAATAAAGTCAGATCTGTTGATTATTAAGTACATTAGTTTATCTAAAATCATAGGATAAATAACTCAATTGGGGATATGCCACCTAAAACTTAGAAATACAAAAAAAGTGTTAAGATTTTAGGTACCAGAAAGAAAGTGTATACATAATTTTTATTAGAGAAATAACACTTTATAAAAGATCAGATAGTCTTAATTTCAACAAATGAATACTTTCATAGAAAAAATATATATGTTTTTAGAATTCTGTTGATGCCTACTCATAATGCAGTTTAACAATTGGTTTTCATTTGGATCTTCAGTATATAATATGAGAATTATATGTTCTGAGATCCTCGGTATAGAAGTACAGAATTATCTAAGCAAGTGAGCTAGAAATATCTTAAGTCAATTGATAATCACATTATACTTTGAATATAGAAAAACTTTCCTTTATTATCTAAGCCATAGGTTTAAAGGGATTCATATGTTGTCACCTTCAGTGTAGTTAGCCTGAATAATATTTACACAGAGAGTAATTCCCTTAAATGAGCATTGTATAAAATGACTTCATATTTTAAAGGTTACAGCAATTTTAAAGAAAAGTGCTTTCCAAAATACACAGAGAGCCAACAATAATATATTACCACTGCACAAATTGCCGAAGTTGTCTCCAGTTGCCTTTTACATACATATGAAAAGAGGCATTTGTTTACTTGCAATATTAAATGTTCTATTAAATTAGCTAACATTTAAACAAATATCTTCTTCAGTTCACGGTGAATTCCAGAAACCTTGGTAAGAATTTTTGGAGACTATTTTCAATTGCCAGATGAGAAAAGTAATTTTTAAAAAATGCTGAACTTTTATCTAAGAGGAATATAAAGTTTAAAAAATAAAGTGACCTAATGTAAAAGCATATTATATGGGAAATCTGACTTTTTACTTTTCATTACTTCTTCTATTTCTCTCTTAGCACCATCTTCTATCATAGGTATAGGGAAAATTAGGCCCTAGTCTAAAATAAAGAATAAAATATGTTACAACTGTGGGAACTCATATACATTGACACTTAGAAGAAAAAGGTGGTCTTCTGAGAATAAGGCATTTAAAAACCTATTCATCTACCCAAAATCTTAGAGAGAGAATAAAATAAAAGATGTGTAAAAAGAGCCAGTGTTTATCTTTTAATAAATATATGTATTGATCCCCAAGGGGATTCTATCAGTGTAACATGCACTGAGAATAAGCAGTGGTGTTTCCATTAGAATTCCCTGAGAGCACTCTCCCATAAGAGAACTTCCACTAAGATATATATAAAATATTTAGCTACAATTGCCTCATATTGTTGGTATAAAATTCAATTAATAACTTTCAGGATGTTGCATTGTCAATTTATACTAAAACCATAAAAGAGTGTGTTTAACTTCAATTTTTAGATTTTCTTTCTTTCTTTTTGGTCTTAAAATAAACATGGCCTTTGACTCAAAGATACCAGTTCAGAGAATTTATCTATAAAAGGTTAATAGTAGGGGAAGTGGCTCAGCTGGCTGGTTGAGCACTTTCTTTGTAGCCCTGGGGACTGAAGATCGAGTCCCAGCCCCAGCCCGTGTGGACCCATATGCTGAACTGGGATGTGTTTCCCATGTGGGAGGCCCCCAGCCCAGTTCCTGTCCTGCGCAGTCCCCTCCCACCCATGTGGAATGAAACTATGTTGAAAATTGATGATGTACAACTATGGAGACAGCTCTGGGCCCTCCCCCTTCTCTCTGTCTCTCTTTGTCTCTGTCAAAAACAATAAAATAAATCTTAAGAAACCTCTCTGTCTCTGTCTAAAACAATAAAACATATCTTAAAAAAAACAAAAAAACCCTACATTTGAAAAGGTTAATAGACTTTTATACAGTTATGCATAAGGATCTACTGCAATATACTATATATCAATAAATTAGGATCAACAAAAATGTGCAACAAATAGGGATTTGTTAAATATATTATCACCTGGAATCCTAGGCTACCAATAATCTTTCTGTCTTTATACATTTGCCTGTTCTGGACATTGAATAAAAATGAAATAATACCAAAAAAAAAAATAATAATTATTTTATATCTGGATTTTCAGATTACAGATAATAAATATTTTTATTATTATTAATGCAATAGATATATATTACTTTCAACAAGAATATATTTAAGCAAAAAGAAAACAAGTCAGCTTAAGTTAAGTTAAAAAGTTATAGGACTAGTAATAGAAGAGTGTTTAAAATAAAAGACAAAGTCTTCCTTTTTTACCTTATAAACAGAAAATAAAACATAGTCAACAAAGAACATGATATCTGGGGAAAAAAGTAGAGAGTGGCTATGTGGGAAAGGTGACATATGTCTGGAGGAATAATATAAGAACTTGTAAAGGTCACACTCCCAAGACATAAAATTACTAAAATACTGAAATTTGATTGAAAGATTAATATATATATATACAGACTCACTCAAAGCAGAAGTACTTAAGAAAAGCCCTACAACAGAAAATAAGGTGAAAACCAGGACAGTAGAGGAATTTAAATTCTCTGGTCCAAATAGCCACAAGAAACATTAAACACAACCCAACTCCTAGGCAGATTAATATACCGGTATATTCTCATTCTCACAATAAAAAACTATTTAATTTAATTCAGTTCTATTGTTAAATCAATGTGTCTGGCTTTAAGCAAAAAATAAAAAATACAAAAATAAAAAATACAAAACATAGTAGTAAAGAGAATCAAATATATGGTAATGGAAGGAGATTTGACTTTGGGTGGTGAATGCAATGCAATATATAGATGGTGTATTATACAATTCATACATGTGAAACCATATAATTGTATTAAACAATGTCACACAATAAATTTCATTAAAAATTACAAGGCATGAAAAAAGCCAGGAAAAAAAAATCTGAGATAAAATACCCACTAGAATCAGACCTAAATACAATACAAATGTTAAAATTTCAGCCATGGAATTTAAAATAACTATGATTAATAGGTTAAAGACTCAAATGGCAAAAATCAACAATATCCAAACCTAGATGAGTAATGTCAGCAGAGACAGATATATTATGAAAAAGAATCAAAAGGCCCTGCTAGACAAATATTCTTATCATGGCTAAACTGTACCACGTATCTACAAAGGATGGCAGATAGTGGGAGTCAGGTCTCTTATTATTGTGGTAGAAGGTTACAGATAAGTAAGAAAGGAGGCTAGACTTATCTATATGACAAAGAATTAAAGCAGAAGCTATAAATGGGTAAATATAGAAGAATTATATATATATATATATATATATATATATATATATATATATATACACACACACACACACACACACACACACAGTTTACTATACACACATATAATTCCACACTCTGTTTATTGGGGGGGAGAAAATGGAAGTAAACACTTGTCCCAGTAACAATAAAAAAAATGACACCCAACAATTGGTTACTAATTTCATTCTTTAAGAAAAGGAACACTGTCTTCTTATAAATGACTAAATCTATGGCTTGGGCAGTGAATATAGAAGATGAGTCTCAAATCACTTTTAGTTCTAAAATATAATCTTTGTATTTCCTCAAAAAAGATGGTGAAGATACACCAAAGGTACAGGGAAGCCAAATAAAGAATAACTTCTAATAGTCAAGTTAGAACTATTAAAACACAAAATAAATAATATAAAAACAAAGAAAAAAGTACCTAGTATTAAATCATAACTCAAATTATAAAATAAACATCTATCATTCATAATGATTTAAATAAATAACAAAATAAGTTGAATGAGCGGGAAAAAATAAGGAAATATTACATATAAAATACTTCAAAATAATTTATGGAAATATCCTTCTTCAAGCCAATGAAGCATAACTCCCCCACTTAAGTGTGGTCTGAGTGTCATTATTTCCTTCCAAACACTACAACATAGAAAAGAGAGAAAGGCATAATGTTAGTCTGGAAGAACCTTATGAATACTATCTCAGGCAGGTGATCAATGTCAACATCTACTCTGATGAGCCATGTTAATCATATGTACCTTGATATCTGAAAATAATGTTTTTTTACATATGTGGTCTTCTTGATAAAAGCCCATAATTCCAGTATAATCATCAGAAAAATATTACCAATACATAATTGAGAGATATTCTACAAAATACCCGACCAGTACTCTTCAAAACTGCTAAGACCATCACACAAATTGGAAGTATGAAAAATTGTTCTACTCTAGTAAAGCCTAAGGAGATAAAATGATCAAGTGTAATGTGGCATTCTGGATGGGATCTTAACAGATAAAAGACATTATGGAATACTTAAAGAAATTCAAATGAAATACGATATTTAGATATATATTACATGTCAAAATTTTTTCATTAATGGAGATGAATGTATCATATGAATGTAATACGTCAACAATAACAGATTTGACTATGAGGTACACTGAAATTCTGTGTACTATTTTTTCAACTTTTCTGTACATGTAAACCTATTCTGAAAAATTTTGTTTTATTGAATAAAATATACTTAAAAGTAGGTTCAAAGGACACTTTGTTTGTTTCCATGACTTGGTCACCATGAACAGTGCTGCAGTGAACACTGGGGTAATATATCTTTGCAGACTAAGATAGATGACTGGATGAAGAAGTTGTAGTATGTATACACAACAGAATATTTTGTCAGCCATAAGAAAAGATGAAATACTACCATTTGCAACAACATAGATGGAACTTGGGGTCATAATGCTAAGTGAAATAAGCCAGACAGAAAAAAACATGAACAATATGACTTTAATCATACATGGAATATAAAAATAAAATAAAAAAAGGAACAAAAACGAATGGACACAGTCAACAGTATAGTGATTACCTGAGGGTAAGGAGGAAGGCAGGGATGAGGAGTGAGGGGGAGCTTAAATATATGGTGATGGAAAGAGAACTGACTCTGGGTAGTGAACACATCATATAACAAATAGATGAAGTACTATAGAACTGTTTACCTGGAACCTATGCAATTTTTACTAACCAATATCACCCCAATAAATTTAACAACAACAAAAAAAATAGTTCAATAAATGATGCTGGAAAAATTAAAAATCTACATGTAAAAGAAAGAAACTATACTACTATCAGTCACCATGTATCAAAATAACTCAAAAGGATCAAAGACCTAAATATAAATCCTGAAACAATAAATTACATAGAAGAATACACAACTACTAAACTCACGGAGCTGAACCTTAGAGAGAATTCTATGAATTTGATCTCAAAGGCACAGAAAGTAAAAGCAAAAATAAAAAAATAAGATTATATCAAACTTAAAAGCTTCTACACAAAAAATGGAACTGTCAACAAAACAAAGAAGCAATTAACCAACATCAGAGAAGATATTTACAAACAACAATATTGATAAGGGGCTAATATTCAAATATATTAAAAAACTCAAACATTAATCAACAACAAAAAGCAAACAATTCAATTAAAAAATTGGCAGAGGACCAAGACACATTTTCCAAAAAGACATACAAATTGCCAGGAGATATATGAAAAGATGTTCAACTTCACTAGCTACTAGGGAAGTGTAAATCAAAACTACAAAGAGATATACTCTCTCAAACTTTTAGTGATTATCATCAACAAAGCAAATAATAAAAAATGTTGGAGACACTGTGGATAAAAAAAAAAACTTTACACACTGCTGGTGGGAATATAAACTTGTACAACCACTATGGAAACCAGTGTGGAGGTTCTTCAAAAAATTAAGATTATAATGCCATACAACCTAGCTTCCTTGTTCTAAGTATCTACCCCCAAAATCTGAAAAGAGTTATTCATAAAGATATATGTACCCCTATGTTCAATGCAGCATTATTTACAATGATTAACACATGCAAACAACAAAAGAGTCTTTCTAATCATAGATGCCAAGGCATGGAAACAAACTGGTGTCCCTCAATAGATGATTTGGTAATAAAGATGTAGTGCATATATACAATGAAATATTACTCAGCTATAAGAAAAGATGAAATACTGCCATTTGTGACAACAGGAATGGATCTTGAGATTATCATGCTGAGTGAAATAAGTCAGAAAAAATGTCAAGAACCATATAATTTTACTCATATACGCATTATAAAACTGAAAGCAACAAATGAGCAAGATAAACAGTCAAAAACTCATAGATACAGACAATACTTCTGCGGTCACCAGAGGGAGAGGAGAGGGGGAACAGAAGAGGGTAAAGGAAGCCAAATATATGGCAATGGAAAGGCCTTTGACCTTGGTTTGTGAATACACAATGCAATATATAGATGATGTGTTATAGAATTGTGTGCTTAAAACTTACATAATTTTATTAGCTTATGTCACCCCAATAGATTTAATAAACAATAAAAATAAAGTCTGTTTTTAAAAAACAAACACAAACATTTTAGAAATCATTTCAAAATATTCCACAAATTTTCCTCATTAGCTATTGCTTTAAATTTTATTTTTTGTTCTAGCAAAAGTGCGTTTTTCGTCATCTACTTCCTAGAAATTCTGAGCATAAGACCCCTAGCTGTCTATCAGGAACTGCTCGTGTTGGCTAGATTCATTGGAAAACATTTACCCAGAAGTCTATTTGTTAAGGCATCATTTGCCAAGAATATCTGATATAATCTTTTTCATTGAGATTCTAGGGGATGTCTTAGATATTTCTTTCAGAAACTCTATTTCTGATCAAAGGCATTAGCTGGAGCCTTAGGCAAACTGAAGGGAGAACAGAAACCATGCAATGATTGAAGTCTGACTGTCCCAGGTTAATTTATTACAGAAACTGACATAATCAGAATGGAAGAAAGTTGAATACTTTGAGGAAGATTATAGTACATGAGGGCATAAGCCTACCCTTAATTATTTCATAAATACTCAATCAATGATCTCCCAGAAGGTAAGAATGAATTTCAGACAGACAAGGCATGAGTCAAATTTCCCAGCTTTAATATTATCTTACAAAGTTATGTGCAAACAGAAACAAAATCTTGGATTAAGAAAAAATCTTAGCATTGAGAAAAAGAAATAAATTTATCTTACTTCTCCATCTCCATTTGTATTGTTTCACTTCACCTCACCTTCTTATTCTTGTAGTGTTTATAAAAAGTAATAAATGGTAATGTACATTGCCCTCTTTTTCCTACAAAGGTAGCATAAAATATACACTATTGTACATGTTAATTTTGTTATTTCTGGTGATGCCTCAAGAGCTCAGGGCAAAGTGGAAGATGATAGTTTCCATTGTTTATGCCTTTCCTTGAATGTGGTTCAGTTATTCCCTGTCTTTGTTTCAGAGTATTTTCCATGTCTTCCCTTCTTTTACATCCACTGCAAACTCTCAGTGTACTGGTAATATGTGTTCAAATTTCTGGATATAAAACATTTGGTTAATTTAAGGAATTGTCGTTGTTTAGGTTTGAATGAGCCTTTATATCCAACCACTTCAAAACAACAGCATTCTTATATTTTTAAATTAGCTGTTGTCAGATGATTGGGGTCATGTGAAAGCAGCTTGGTCACTCCTGCAAAATTAGAATCCACCAGATGCTACCTGAATAGAAGTTGTGGCCCTTGCTATTTCTTCACAGAGGGGAAAACCATGAGAGAAAACTTGAATGGCCAACTTTTGTATATAGCTCAGGTGCCCCTTATCTTCTATTACCTGTCAAATAAAAGAGATGATTCACAGGAGATTCTAGATTTTTTTTTGTAACAGGATTATTCTAGCTTCCCACCTTCACTTTGCATTTCTCATTTCTTGGAGAACTACGTCCAACTTTCATCAATATAACAACTCCCATTCCCTGAAAATATTCAACTCTTTTCATACTTTTCCCTGGCTTTTCCTTCCATGTGAAATATCATAAAATAATCTCTCATTTTCTGAATCAATATTAATCTCTTGATGTACAAAGACATCTTGGATATATCATGTGTTTCGTAAGCCATTGTAAACATTGATATCTTTGAGACACATGCAGATGTAATTTGTTTTGAGTGCAGTTATAATGCAAATATTACCAAGAAATAATTATATATATTTATTGTTAAAATGTGAACTGTAGAAATAATCCATTCAAAATATTTGCTTTGAATCTGTAGGAAAGTCGCACTGAAAGCCAAATGGCATATTCAAGTAAAAACAGTGAGACTGATATTCAACAGGTACAGCTGACTATTAAACAGAAGATTCAAATTCAAGTGAAGGTAGCCCTATCCAAGGTAATGTTTGCAAACATGCAAGACCTATATCTGTATCAAGCAGTGATGATCATAATTCAGGAGATGAAGAATGGAATTAAGAAGAAAAAGAAAATATTGCAAATATAAAACCATTTACCCAAATTGCTGATATAAATGCTTTAGCTTTGCAAAGACTAGGAGCAAATCTTACGCCTCTTTATGTTTTGAAACAAATGCTAAGTGATGATATTTTTGAAATGATAACCATAGAAACAAATAGATATGCAAGTCAAAAGATACAGGAATAGAACTCAAAAAGGAATGAGGAGTGGTTTCCAGCGATGAGTGAGGAAATAAAAGCATACCTTTCATTATGAATCATAATGTTGCAAGTAAAATGATCTAAAATAGTTATATATTGGTCAAAAAGAGCAATATTAGAGAAAGCAATATTTTTTAAAAACTATGCCTCACAAACTTTTCTTGGCTATATCATATTTTTTCACTTTACAGTTATACACTCTGGATGAAAATGTCTCTTTACATGAGTCATTGATGAAATTCAAAGCTGGAGTACATGCAATTTAAAGCTACCAAACACATCAGATTTAGAATCAAAGTTTACAAGTTTATGTGAATCCAATATTGGATATTGCACTCACAAGTGTTAAGTTGAAAAATATACAGTACTTTTTGCTCACATAGAATTTCATTTAATTCATATGTCAAGGGGTTAATTAGTCTTTCATAAGCAAACATAAAGGTTTATATTTTTATTTCTACTTTATATAGATTGAAAAAAATTACAAGCAAAGAATGATAAAATTAATGTCCGAAAAATAACAAATATAAAGGTTAAACTTGATCCTATGAGTTCACAAGAGTTTATAAGTACTGCTGACACTTACTTCTCCCACTGATTCTGATAAGGTAGATATAGATGTATGAAATACATTGATTAAGTATATGTCTGTGATGACTTGTATATGTTTTTATTGTGGTATAATTTACATATAACATTATTTTAGTTTCAGGTGTACAACATCATGATTTGACATCTATATATACTTGTATATATTGCAAATGATCACACTAAGTCCAATTAACATTGCCATACATAGTTATAAAAATTTTTTTCATAACAACTTCTATTTACTCTCTCAGTTATTTTCAAAATGTAATAGAGTATAATAGACAATTGTCACAATGCTGCAAATTACATTCCTATGTCTTATGTATTTTATATCTGGAAGTTTGTGCCTTTTGACTTGTATATTATTTTTGTTGCCATCGTTGCCTGGAACAAATCGTGCAATGGGTAGGGACAAAAATTAACCATCATATTGCCCTGTCTAGCTTAGTCAGGGCTTCTGTCAGCTGCCCATGTTTGCTCTTACTGCCCTTAATACTTTCCCAATAATAAGAAGAAATAGAAAGAAAAGTCAATAAAGTACAAAGCAAAATAATAATTTTTTTCTTTCCTTTCTTTCTTTTTTTTGTCTATGTACAAAAGTGACAGATATTTATACAAATAATTCACCAGAAAATACTCTATTCGGGAATGACAGTCATTTAGAAGTAAATGCATGTTCCCAGTTCCACCTTGAGAACCAATTTCCAGATGAATTTGTAGTTGCTGAAGACAAAATTGCTTTATTTCTCAAGAAACTGAAAAAACAAAACAAAAATATATTTCCATGTTCTTTAGTTTTACATTATACAGATATGTTACTTTGAGTCTATCCAATTTCTATAGTAGGCCCAGGTTTAAAATTTTGAACTAAATTAATTAGAGAATGTATTTATAAATTTAATCCAATTTACAAGGAGTCAATTTGGTTATTTTTAGCCTTTAAAAGATACACTCTGAACACCATGCATTCATTTAAAATAATTATGGCTCAATGGGTCAGGAAAATATTGAAAATACTGAGCTAACAATGTTGTAATCAATTTAGTCATTTACATTGAATATGACACCGTGGACCCTACCTATTTCAGAGTAGAAGATCAGAAAGAATTACTAGATATTAGCTCAATTACAGAAATGAAAAACCCTGAAGTGATAACACATAGATACAGACACAGAAATAGACAGCAAGAATGGGAAAGGAGATAAACTATACTAAGGAGTTCAACTACACTAATACAAGAGGTTGGAGTCTGTGCAGCTGGTATTAAAGAATAAAAATTTTTGGGGGAAAAATAAAAGCAAAAAACCAAAAAAGAAAACGGAGAGACTGCAAGAAATATATAGGGATTTTGAACACTAATTAATATAATAGATATATTTTGCTATAGATACATTGTCTGTGAATGGGCTGACCTGACTGAGGGAGGGGGGAGAGCAGGGAAGAAGGAAGATATATATTTAAAGTTGAAATGGAACTCCAATACAGAAAATTCTACATAGGCAGAAATCAGTTATATACTCCTCTTAAGTGATGGTCATGCAACTTTGATCTAGAAAAGGACTTTTCAACCTTTCTGCTATTGACATTTTGGACCAAATAATTCTTTCTTGGAGAAGATGGTCATGTGAATTCTAGGAATTTTACCTGCATTCTAAGAATTTACTCATTAGATGACAGTAGTATCCCATCTTTCCTACTTGTGATAAGTATCTCCAGATGTTGCGAAATGTTCCCTGGGGAGCAAATTTGTCCTTTTATTGATAACAATTGGTCCATGTCCCTTCACTGACTGAGAATTCACATGTCTGCCCATATGGCTGGTGGCCCCAAAGTAGATAGGCTGTTGTTTAAGGAGTTATCTTTTAAGTAATAAATCAGCAAACACTTCTTGTATAGAAGTTATTAAGTTGTAGGATACATAAATATTGCTGGTTCTGCTGGGATTAAGGAAAAAATAAAAATTATAATAAGGTGTCATAATTAGGTGGGAGAGGGCAAAAAATATTCCACCCACATGTCCTGGATTCACATCAAACATGACTTCTTGAGATCGCTGAGTGTTCTTTGGGCCTATTTGGGATGCAGAAGTTAACAGCCAGACCACTGTGTCAGAGTCAAAATTCAGTGGAAGACAAAAACATGTGTCCATCCTTTATTCATGGTAAAGTACAGGAAAATCCATCAACCTTGCCTCTGCATAGAAAAGATTCTGCAATGCAATTTACACTCCAGGACTCCCCGCCCAAGATTAAGTTAAAGATAGACTATATCTCGGATTACAATCTTGTGTTGCTTCTTTCTCTTTACTAGTCTGCTTCCCTCATTCCCTTGCTTGTTCTCTTGAAAACATTTGCTCAAAACTCCCTTTCACATGAATCCCTATCTCAGCTCCAGTTCTAATTATATGCCTAATGCACTAGCTTAAGTAAAATACTGTGTATCATAAGTTCCTATCTTTTTTGGAAAACATTAAATGAATGTGTGTTTCTCGTAATACATAGTAACCATTGAAATTTTAATACTCTTGTGAAATTTGTTAATTTCACTGTTTCATTGAAAGCTCTAACACTTAAAGAAGAAGTCTTGTTTCAAGCCAAATTCTGTTGACAAGGAATGTGTAAACATAATCAAGTAAGTTAGCATTAGATCTTTCAGTGCTTTGAATATTAGCAGGGTACATTCTAAAGATTTTCTATGAATATAACAGAAAGCCAGCTGTGGTATAATTTGAAAAAGTATCTTAAGACCACCACCTAAATACCTTCTTCAACTAAACCTTTTCCATTATTATATTAAAAGCTTAAATAGTATATCATTATGGATTCAATTATTTCTGTCAAATAATTGCCTAACCTAAAATATTTAACTTGAGAATTTTACTACAGAGAAACAAAATAAACAACCCTGTCTGTTAAAGTAAAAATACGTGACTTATTTGCATGTCAAGTTGGTTATAAACTAAAATTTAGAATCATTTGCTCAAAAAACTAAGGGTCAAATTGTTCTCTAACTGCCAATTTAAAACATATAGAAATATCTGCTCAAAGTTATTTTATTGCAAATACATTTCTTCTATAAATATTCAAAATAATAAAATGAATGTATCAAAATCTGTTGGAATAATTTATTTTTAACATTTAATAAACTGAACATATATATTCATGTTTAGTCAATATTTCAAATATATCAATATTATTTGCAGAGCAAATAAGAATTTTTCTTCTTTATCTTTCCTTTTAGTTATATTTATCCCAGTAGTGGGCTTTTTGGCTTTATAAGTTCAGTTTTTGAATGCTCTTTTTCAAATTTCTTTTTCAATTGCATCATAATAAGATCCATAGCCACACTGTCTTAGAGTTTTGTCAAGACCAGTAATAGCATGCTACATAAACTTTTAACAGATTACCTAACTTAATTCAATGAATCAAGAAAATTTTACCTTAAAATATTATAATTTATTTATTAATTCATTTATTCACTCATTTATTCATTGACCTTTCATTTACTCATTTATCTTTTTAACCACTACTTTATTCCAAGAACTGTTTTAAATGTTAGAGATAAAGTAATAATGAAGCATTTAATCATTTTTCTCTGATGAAGCAAACATGGAAATATAAAAGACAATACAGTGAAGAAAATAAGGCAGTATTTAATGTAATATCTGAAAAGAGATTATAGAGAAGCTAAGGAAAATAA